>CAJVPL010001192.1:0-15872 GCA_910591945.1 Ambispora gerdemannii | reverse complement strand
AAAAGTAAATAATAGTTATTATATGATTATTAAATGTATGTACTATTTTTATCGATTTGTTGTTTTGTTACTATTTTCATATTTTTTACTATTTTTGAAAGATTCATTAATTACGGAATTATTAAAAATAAATGTAATACTATATTATAACTGTATTATATTATATTATACTATGCATTACTATGTTACATTATGCTATTGTAACATGAAAACATGTATAAATACAAGTGCTGATAATTAATAAAAATCAAGTTCTTTTAGTTGAGTTTAAGTTTTTTTGGTTTAGTTTAAGTTTTTCAGTTCTAGTTTTAAGTTTTGGTTTTGAGTTTCTTTTGGTTAATATCGAGTTTAACATGTTAAATTGATTCTATTTTGAAATTTTAAGTAGTTTTTGATTAAATTTACCTTTTAGTCTTATCTTCATCATCTTTCATCTTGTCAATAAATATTATTTTATTGTCATAAACACTATTTAATTATAATATTCAAAGTAAATTATCATGAATATAGTCACTATTGCCATTTTGAAATACTTTTATATACAAAAACTCAAAACAGTAACAATAACAAAAAAAAAGTAGAATATCTTCTTCTTTCAATATTTGAAGATTTTCCTTACAAATGTGATTAAAATAACTATTAAATTCTTCTCTAATAAAATAAACGTCTCTGAATTTTCATATATTGCATTTTTAAAAAAAGTATAATGAAATATCTATTATTGCATGATCTCCACGAGTAGTATAAGTATCATAATGCTTATATAAAGCAAATATTATAATATAAAAACTTGAGAATTGTAGTATATGTTTAAATAAATCCCAAAATATATTTTCATCATAGTGAAATTTGTCTTCATCCTCTGGCTTATAAATCTTTTGCATATCATCAATAAACAAAAATATTGATATATCATCACATTTATTGATAAATTCATTTCAAGTCATATTCATAAGCTCTTTAAATCTTTTGTAAATATTTATAATTCATTATTTCTTTCTATTTATAGTAATGAAATGTGAAAAATATGCTTCAATTCTTTTTTTACTTCGTTTAATTGGAGCAGGCTATGTTCAAGTAGTTGTACAAGTATAGTTTTGCTAATCATTAGTAATAACTGAACTAGAATAATATATTTTTCAAGCAGACATTCAAGCAGTTTGTTGATAGTTAATTTTCTCTTACATATGGTATCAAGAGTAAAATCAATATCTTCATAGATAATATCATATTCTTTTTTTTAATAAGTTATTTCTTCAAGTGAATAAAATGCACATTGGTAAAAAGTCAAAAGATTATAGCTTTATATCTAACCTTGATATCCTTGTCTTATTTTTAGATGTATCTGTTAAATTATTATTATATAAAAGTAATAAAGAAATTAGAAAAGAGAAATTAGTCAACATTACCAAATTCTCTTGTTTGAGAGCTAAAATATTGAAAATACTTATCAGTAGTGATGGGTGATTGTACAATTACTTAGATATGAGTACTAGATTTGTTAAAATAATCATTTATAATTTTGAAAAAAGCTAACTCTTCACTTGCTAATTCTTCTTTAATGTTTATTTTGATGAATATTATAGTTTTTTGGTTTTCTTTGCTTTGAGGAATATCAACCTTCCATAGTCTTAGTTTGTTTGTGAAAATGTCAAAACCCACCTTCTTCTTAATGATATCCTTGAGATATAAAATGATCTTGTCTTTTTTGATATCAACCATGAAAGCATTTTTGATTGCATCACCTAGAATGAGACAAAATATCATAATTTCAATAATACAGAGCATTTTGTGTTGTAAAGGTCAAATTCTAATAATACAAAAAATATATATTAAATTTTTTTATTTTTATAATTAAAAGATAGTATTTAATAAATCTAATGAAATTACAAATAAAATTGTAAAATGATATTTGAAAAAGCATATATTTTATAATGAAGTTATAACTTTATTAAAAATTCTTTAACCAATTAAAATAGTCATTCTGATAGTAGAAGAAAAACAAACTAATTTAGTTAATACTTTTATTCAAATAATTTAGTTAAAATATATACTTAAAAAATTAATTAATATTAATACTAATATGATCCAATTCTAATAACATATCATTCAGACTTTCAATAAAAGATGGGAAAAGTTTAATATATCAATTTATTTATTGGTATATTTTTTATATCCTGTTTATCATGGTAATATATTTTTTATTATTTTTATTTTATTTAAATAAATTTTAAAATATAATTAATATTATATTATATAATAGATATAGAATTACAAAAGAGTAAATATTCATTAATTTTAAACATTGCTGGAGAATATGATGCTATTTCAGCAAAGATAAAAAATTATATGAAATATTATTTGATCAAATATAATTATATAAATTGAATGACATCTTATAATGTAACATATAATTCATCAATCAATATATTTAGAATTTGGTGATTTGTTATAGATAATAAATATGACTATTTATAATAACTGACTTTACAAATATTAGGTATTACATCTCATAGTGCTGGATATAAATATATATTTTTCACTCTTAGTTGAATTTATGACAAATGATGATTACAATTATCTACTACAAAAGTCAAAACAATGGCTAAATTTGATCATTTTATATTATAAATATTAATAAAGAAGTAAAATATACAAATCAAATTATAATGTACAAGAATTAAAAATCATGATAGAAAAATTAATGAATAATATGGAAGAAGAAATTGAAGACAATAATAATGAAAGTAATGAAGATGGAGAAGAATATAAACAAATAGAAATTCCAAATCAAGATATGTTTGTATTAATTGAAAATACATTTGATTTAAATTCAGTACCATTTATTAATAATAATGAAAATATCAAATTAAATATAGATAGTGAAGCAGAGGAGGAGGAGGAAAATAATAATATTAGTGAAGAAAGCAGTAAAAAATTATATGATTATGATGTTTAATCATTAATTGCTAATTATAAAGATAAAATTTTATTATTTTATTTCTATTTTGGATTGTAAATAATTATAAATAAATATTATTTGTATTGTAAAAACATTAAATATTACAGTTATTATTAAATATTATTATTAATATTGTTATTTTTATATGGTTACTTTTTCTAGGATATTCATGCAATGCCTAAAATTACTGATATGTTAGATGAAGAAAAGAGAATTGCTGATACTGTACTCTTTAAGAAAGAGGGTCTTGAAATTCTAACTGATGCAATATCGCATAAGAGTCGAATTATTAAGACAAATATTCTTGTTGATACTGGAATGACAAAAGAAGGTTATTCAACCATTAACTTTCCAGCACCATTGCTTCGAGCAACATATCTTCAAAATCGGTTTGGTTCAGTGACGCGATCTAAATCACCATCTCATACATTCAAGGACTTCATCATTTCTGTGTTCGCAAAAATGAACTCTAAGGTGTTACAAAAAAGCTTGGGTGTAGGTAATGATTGTCTTCTTCTTGAACGTGCATGGCAAATGGAGTTCTACCGTGCATCAATGCAAGTTCTTCCTGCGGACATTTATGCTTCTGTAGATGTTGGAGCAGTATTTGGATCAGAGGGCTACTTAGATTTTTATGTAAATGATCAGCGTAACTGGGCCATTGAATTATTGCGAGATGGAGATAAATTGCAAGAACATCAAAGATTTCAAAAAGATGGTCGATATGCCTCTATTCTTAAATATGCAAAAGAGTGGGCAATTATTGATATTCGAAATAGTAAGAAAGGACCTCCAGAACAAAAGGGAAAAGACGTTATTTATGTTCTCTGTGCTGAAAATTTTGAATCTGTTCAGTTGATATATCCTGATGGAAATAAAGATCATGTTCAATTGCTAGGTGAAGAAGAAAATTCGCTTGGATATGATATATCGGAATTTTTTATCTAGAGATCCATCTGGTTATGTCTTTATGGTTACCGGATCTTGTATATATTAATGCAAGTTTAATAAAATAAGAAGCAAAATTATATTGGCTAGAATTGCAAATCTTTTTTTTTTCGTGCAAGTTTCTAACTCGCATACACATCGTTGAATCAGAAGCCCGATGTGGGCAAAAATCTTTACCCAAGGAATTTGATGAACGAGCAGAAGATGATGAGGACTCGCTTTGTTGATCGGATCCTCTTCTATTCGTGTTTTGGATAAGAGAATATCGTTGATTAATTTCGGCGCTTGCCGATATGTAAAAAGGAATAAAAGACAATGCCTGGGAGAACTTATTTTTTTGAATATATGTTTTACTTCTGATTCTACGTTGCGAAAAAAACAGCGCATCTCTATATTTAGAATGCTCGTATAACACTCCGAAAATCATTGATTATAATTACGTGCATGTTAGTGATATTTTTGTGGATCTATCGATATTAGCCAAAATGAATTACACTAGCACATATAGTGCGTTATATATACAGCATAGTAGTCACGTTGGCGTCAACTTGGGGACGCGCAATCAGCAAGATTACAATGATTAGTTAGCAAAAATGTCAATAATACTTCGAATTTGCGTAGTGGTGAGTTTCGATATGCGCTATGCGATTTATTTTTTCTATTCCTATCCCCTTAACTATTTCCAGAGTAGTGGGATCACGACATAATCCAAATGTTTCGCGCCTTCGCAGTTTTCTTACGCAAGCTTTCCCTTGTGAAGCCAGGAAGATGCTTTGCGACTTCATCATACACACGAGTCCTAGCTTGTTGATCGTTAAGCCTACTATCATTATCCATAATGTCTTTGAAATTTTGTTCGAATTTTTCAGCGAAGTGATACCAACACCGGATCTCATCTTGATAGGCAAAAGTTGCACGTTTTTCTGCTTTGGTCGTTTTTGGTAGAAACGTGCTAGGTTTTCCGATATAGAATCCTCAGACCCTTCATTTCGTTAGTCTCGGTGGGTTCACCTTTAATGGCGTAGAGAGTTCTTGCAAGTAACCTTGCAACTTATCTGCTCACGGACGATTTGTGGTGATGATTCTCGGGAGGATCGGGCTTGAGCATTGGTGATTTCATCTTCTCTATTATATTAGGACGGCTTGACGATTATCTTTTGCAGTGATGACGTTGTTCTCGCTGTTTGCATTATCGTTATTTCCCTCACCAGTCGCTATGGGACTTGTTGACCGGTCTTGAGTAGTAGTCGTAGTGGTAATAGTTGGATTCTTTTCCTTATCCGAAGTTGTTTGATTCGTCTGCTTCTCTTGGCCAGCAAAAGAAGCATTATCTACCAATCCTAAATTCCTCATAAGTTCCACATCCTTATCGTTATTATCCCCCACAATGATCATACTTTGCGGAGATAATTTACGCCTCGCAGACTCATTATCAGAGCCACCAGCAGATGACAATTTCAATCTTTTATATACTTCCTCCCTAATAGTTTCGATGATTATGGAACACGCTGGACATTTTGCTTCAGTACGTACGATATGATTCTCGATACAAGTGTGATGATGTATATGCCCACAGGCTAACACCATGAATGCTTGTAGTGTGATCGAAGAATATCTTGATCGCATAAGGAGCATGGATTTAACTTTGGTATTTGAGCTTTGATGGAAATGTGAAATACGCAAGACGTATGCAACCATATGCTAATTATTTCAATGGGAATTCTCCTGTAGAATTATATCACGTTTTCGCATCTCCCATACCACCCCACCATTCTCAAATAATTAGATTTTTTTCGTAAATTTTTATTATTTGTATTAGTATTTACTATAGGTAGAGTTTTTATTTCATAAAAAATAAAACAATAACGCGTAGTGCGTGATTTTATCTGATAATATCTTCTTTCATGTCTCTTGATAATAAATGATAAATAGCCTATTATTGCTTTGATAGTTATTTCGTGGTTTTCATCAGCAATGATATATTTATCGAAATAGATTCCACTAATGGCGTTAACATTAACACATTTCCATCACATGTAAAATCGAACATATGATGTCGATCAATTAAAAAATCGATGTAATCGCATTTCGAATTTTTCGTCTAAAGTCTCGGCCAGAGCACTCAAAGAGTCTAAATAAAGTTGTTGCCTGGGTCTCCGCAAACAAAACAATATATAGAATGTGGAAAAATAACGTCTCCCTATAGAATACCACACCTTCGAAATCGGCGTCCATTTTGTCTACTTTTGCTTGATTATTTTCCGGTTCGCAAATTCTTGCCATGAAAAGTGATTCACCAGTTGCGCATGAACGAGACTTTTCGACAAAGTTTTACTTCGAGAGGGTGGTATATTATAAACATGAGTCATTTCATTACATTATAACTGAATTTTCTTTTATCCATTCTTGCTATCTTTGTAAAACAGATCGTGTCCTGTAAAATGTGATCTGGCATAGGATGGGCAAAATTGCGGTTATTCTTTATCAGAAGGCTCGCTTGTAACCAAATTCTCTTACAGAAGGCAGTATAACTACTGAGTATTTTGAGTTCAAAAATTTCAATAGTAAATATGTAAATACGTAAAGTTGTATACCATAATTAGAGCTACAAATCACTATAAGATAGTTGATATCTAAACTCAATATATAGATTTAAAAATATTTTCAATTATTCAGTTGTGGTTCATGATCAGTTGTCAAGAGTGTGCATCGTGCGCTCGATCATTTGCCAACTGTTGTTTTTGTCAATTTGGTGTACCAAAAAAAAAAAGCGTAGGCATGATAACGCCTTCGTGGAATGAATAATTTTTCATAGTAAGTAGGACTAGAGAGGCATATATTGTTTGTATCTACTGATCACAAATCTGGCCTTGACACACATGGTTAAAGACAAAGCCCAATGTGGGCAAAAAATTTATTTTTCAATAATAGTTGGCACTTCGGCTATTGCTAAACTTAATACAATATAAGATAATAGAGTGGCGAGTTTAAAGAAAGTACTCGAGCCCTAACCCATAAAATGAGAGTTCTTTCCTGCTACGCCATAGTAACAATTATCTACTACTAATGCTACTTTTCCTAACTATCCAAGTAATTCCACTTCTTTTTTCTATAGCTACAAGATTTCCGAAGTAAATTACCAAAATTCTCCCACTAATACCCCACTGAATGATTTTGGTCAAATGGCATAAGAATTTCGAATTTTCCATAGCAAGGATCAGCAAAACCTCAAGGTAAATAAAAAAATAACTAAATGAAAACTTCCACTTCGTATCTTACCATCATATTTCATTTCACAAAAGTCCACTCCGCATTGTTTTTCATTGCGATTTCTGTCAGATTTCCGAAGTAAAAATCAACCACATGGCGATGATTCCTAGAAATACTGAGAATATTGAACCAGCAAAAGAAAAGATGCGGATAATATCAAGAACGAAATATTATCCGAAGGCATCTATGAACCGAAAAAAAGACAATTAGTAAATTTAGCATACAGTATATGTAGAGCTTGGTTTTTTATTTATAACCAACGGGCATTTACTTATTCATTGTTTATAGATATATTCTCGTTCAAAGAGTAAATGGTAAGTTTTATTAGTTTGATTATTCTTGTGATGTGAGTATAGATTTGAAACTCAACTTATTTATATACGTATTGTGGTTTCACGTTTTAAAAAATTTATCCATTAAGGTTAGTGTAATTGGAAGGGAATAATTTGCTTCGAATTGTAGACCTGAAAAAAATGTGTGAAAATGATATCATAACCTCCAATTTCAAAAAAATATCTGAACTTGGCATTTGTACATCTCGATTTTCGCTAAACTCTAAAGACGAAAAAGATTAGCATTATTCCCCATTATCCTACGACATGTTCAAACCAAAATATCTTTATTAATAAAAATAAATTACAAAGTATACATGAAAATTCTATTTGTCCCGACTTCTTATATTCCGCAAAGCCGGATCAAATAAATTCGGATTATATCTGGATTGACTAGATCCGGATTGCACTAACCGGCTTTAGTGTTCCCACCTCTATGTACTCTTGCAAATGAGAATAATTTAGTAAATTTTCATTGATCATTGATCCGCAAATTACGTACGTAAATGAATTCAATTTTTGATTTGTCAATTTTGCAATTAAAATTTTGTGCTACTTGATGGCTTATGGTATGATTTTGGATTGGACACAGCAATCACACCACCTGGTATCAATCACAAACAATCTAAATACAACAATACCACCAATTGACGAGGCTTTGTTACTAACTCACAAGAGAAAAAGATAAAAATAGTCAGATTCAAAAAACACGATCAACGCAATTTACAAACATAAAGAGTTTCCATGCAAAAGTCATTAATTTGAAATAGGAAATATGCAATCATTTGATTTATTTATGTACCTACTCACATTCTTTATGATGTATTAGCATGGATAAAAGAAAGCCAAACATCTATTTTTGAAAATGACACACATATGACTTTATTGAAATCTATTCGAAAGCTATTGTAAGCTATTATAAGCTATTGTAATTCTTTTTTTCGAGTATAAAGGCCGTTATTATTATTTTGGAGATTTCCATATTCGTACGCTCTACACAAAGATAAAGTAATTCCACATCTTAATTATTTATTGCACGTTTTGGCTGAATTTTAAATTATCCGGAGAAAATCGGGCACTACTCCTCAAATGAGTCAAAATAAATCGACAAAAATAACTATTTATTGAATCAGCGAATAAAAATAAAGCTCGAAAGCTAAAAAAAAAAATTGATTCCAGTTTCACTTCAACATGCTAAATAACTAAACTTTCTTTCTCTTTCTTCAAAAGCATATGATCCTGGGGGAAAGATCACTTATGAAATTCCATCCCCCCCCCAAAATGCAGTGATGATATAAATTGTAATCCCGATACTCGCCTAAGCTCGTGAACATAATATTATACATAGTATATAGTATCACAAAAAAATCTGATAATTTTTTGTTTGTGCATTGGTTTTCCTGTTTTGGCAGACGGAAATTATCGTTATATTTGTTATATTTTTATAATACATATTGTTTTACATACATATTGAATATAAAATGTTTATATATAGTGAAGAGAAAAACGTTGAAGGTTCTGCTCCTGATTTTCTTCCTATCAAAACCTAGCCGTTAATTTTTTTTCTAAATCCTAATTTTATTTACTAAACCACTTATAAAAAATTGATTATATTAGAAAAAATGATAAAAAGAACAAGAAAAAATTTGCACATTGCTAATCCACAATTAAACAATGTCACCAATAATAACAATACGAATAGTAGTCCCGTAGTGGGAGGAGTTCATTCAAATCAAACAAAAAAAAGAAAAATTTCTTTAACGACTAATAAAACTCGAGATTCTTCAGCTCAATCTTCAACATCAGCAGCAACAACAGCAGCAGCAACAGCAGCAACAACAATGTTAACATCAATGTTGACAAATGGCAACGATTTGATAGATATTGAATCGTGTATAGATAATCCAATAATCGCTCCTTTGGGTGAGCATGTAAAGTTGTCTAGCTTCAATTTCGATGAGAGACTTCAACAACATGCTTCACCACTAAATAGTAGAAGGAATAGCAGAATTAAAATAGCCGAATCACTAATCACTGCATCAGATCCTCAATCATCAACAAAAGAATCAGAGAACAAAAAAACCGAGCCTATTACTTCATTAACATTACGAAGACGACGCTTGACTGCCGATCAACTCGAGAATCAACTTAATATTCTTTCGGCAACTACACCAAAAATCAACATTTCATGTAGACTCGATTTCCCGACCCAAATTTTTCAACTTGTCAAACTCGATTTATCGCGAAATCGATTATCAGATCTCCCAAAAAATATTGCTAGATTCTGTCCAAATTTACGGTATCTTAATCTTGCAAATAACGCGTTGACTTCTTTCCCGATCGAGCTTTTGCACTTTATGCATTTAGAATTTCTCGACTTATCACAAAATCAGATTGCTGGTCCGATGCCAAATCAACTTCCTCGTTGTTTGACAAGTTTGAAAACTTTGAAACTCGAATCAAATCAAATCACCGCACTACCATCCAGTTTAGGTGAATTAAAGAATCTACAAAGTTTGGTAATGGGTTCAATCTTTGGTGGTAACAATTTGGAATCATTCCCATCGGACTGCATATCAAAGATGCCAAATCTCATGGAATTGATTCTGTCACATAATTCTTTGAGAAATTTACCCGATGATATCGGCTATTCTGGTTCACAATTAGAATATTTTAGTGCGATGGATAATAAACTTGAGTCGATTCCGAAATCTATTGGACTCTGCACGCGATTGCGTTCATTGAATTTCTCACGGAATCAAATTGCGTCGTTACCAGTGGAAATTGCCGATCTCTCACAATTAGAAACTTTGGATTTAACGCATAATTTGCTTTGTATCATTCCCGGTGATATTGCTGAATTCTTGAAAAGAACAACTTTGTTGTTGACTGGCAATCCATTCACAAAAGGTGATTGCGGTGTTTCATCGTCACGCCGTGTAATTAACCATATCCCAATCAGTAATGATGTCGAAGAATCTGATAATGATCCAAGTGAAGCTTATTCAAAAGTTGTTTCGATGTTATCGAAACAGGCTATAGCAACCACTATGCAGTCGGACGATTTTGACGATGATGCAAACTTAGATTTTCAACTATACTACGCTCAAAATTACTTCTCTTCTTTATCTACTCCACCCACATCTTCGAGTACACGATTCAGTACGCCTGGGCCACATTTCACCGATTATGATTCATTCCCACCTGTAACAGGAATATATTCTCAATTGCAGCCATCAAAATCAACAACATCAATATTACCTACCAATGCTATGGAAAATACTGGTTGTAACACTCGAGCAACTTCAAAGCCAAATTTTATACCTACTTTGGCAGAGCTAGCTGCGCGTAGTACTCTATTGAACGAGGTTCCTGTATCTCCGAGATCTTTGCCACAAAGAATCTATGAATATTTAATTCAGGGAGGCAGACCATGCTATTTCTGTCATAAGCCATATGTCAAACAATGGATTAGTTCGGTGCAGGTGAAAGGTAATTTTCTTTTTTATTAACTATCTTAATTGTTATAATCTAAAGGGAATGTGATTATTAATATTTAATCACGTTTTTTTAGGATATTTGGGCCATCCGGCGATACTACGCCGCATCAGAATCTGCAGCACTCAGTGTTGGAATATGTACCTGAAAACGTTGGAATCGGATAAACCATGTGAAGCGAGAAATTGCGAATCAACTTGCAAGAATGATTGTGGAATGGAGAAAGCAAGTTGGCGAGTGAAGTGTGTTCTCGGAGATGAAGAAGAGTAACTTCATAGTTTAATCAATTGGTCAATTAGTTAAAGAGTAAGAGGAGGGGAAAGCATACAAACTAGACATGAGAGATAATAGTATGAATTATAAAAACACCTTTTATATAGAATGTACCATATATACATTAGACGCGATTTCCTTCTACTGAGAAAAATCAAGTAAATTATTCACTTTCTTAATTTAATTTGTAACGAATAATGAGAGAATCTGCCAAATCTTATAAATCAACAATAAAAAGTCATTGTTGAAATAATCTTTCGATCTTTTCTTTTCCTTTTGTTACTTAATTGCCAATTTAAGAAGAAAAGAAATCAGGTGATAACAACGAAAACTATGATCGGTCATGATTTGAATGCTAGTGTTAATGATTACTATATGTTTCAAAGTGCATGGTGATAGTATTGTTATTTGCATAAATTACTCTTCACTTACGACCATCACAAAAACACAATCGTATACTTATACTTGTATATATAATATATACACACGTGCACCGAGACCTCCTGTCTGCTGTTTCGAAGGTTCTCTAAAACAACCAATAATGATGGCCTGGACAAAACACGAAAAAGCCGTATCTGAGCTGGATTCTCTTGATCCTGAGGTCCTCGTTAAAGCCTTACGGTTTATCAAAAACAATATTATTGGGAACAAAACAAAAAAGGATCTTTACATTGGCTTTAATATAATTCCAAAGTGTGTTTACTGTGTTATCAGTTGGGTTTTTTTTATTGATTACTGATATTGGAATTTCTTTAGACTTGTAAGCTTCGTTGATATGACCACAGCAACGGAGACGACAAATTCAGCAAAAACAACTGCGTTACAAGGAGATATTTACACTCAAGTGAAAATACAGGCAGCAATTGTACTAGGCAGTTTTGCCTATGGTTAGTGTGATTGAGATTTTAGGTGTTTACATAATTCTCAATTGCCATCAAAATCGAAATATTAAAAACAATATGATTGTATAGGGGGCGAGGCAAATGTGTCCAAAATCGTGAAAAATGGTGGAGTTAAACCCTTGTTAGATTGTATAGCGTCGACAAATGATCCAAAATTAATAGAAGCCGCCGCACGAGCATTAAAAGCAATATATACAAGTCCAACAGCAGATAAAAATGATATATTTCAAGTAAATAATTATTTTGAAAGTATGTTTATGTTTATTATACGGTCATGTATACTAAATTAAAAAATAAAAATAAATCATTTTAGGCTAACCACCTACACAATCTGATAATCTTATTAAATCCCGCCGCGCTGAATCCAAAAAGCGACCGTGAAAAAATAGCGTCTGCGCATACGGCCGAACTAGCCGCGACGATTATAGCGCGTTGCTGTGACACAAATGATCAACAAATTCAGATTGCTAATGCTGGGGCATTTCCTGCATTGGTCAGACTACTTTCCTGCGAGTATGCGAAGGCCCAAGAGGCGGCGTTGGATGCTCTGGCTTACCTTTGTCGTGAAAATACAGAGTTTGGTCGGGAAATTGTCCAGACGCAGTGTAAATATCAGTTTTATATTATTACCGAATATATGTTTTGGAAATTTTTTTCTTTTTTTATTTAATACGTGTCGTGTATAGGATTCTAACTAAAAAGTGTGTTTATTCAGCCGATTTGAGTAAGAATCCGGTGAAAATTATGTTGGAATTGATACGTGACAATTCTCCGACAATGCGTTTAATAGCGGCGAGATGGTGTGTAAGAATTGAAAAATTCTTTTTTTTTGTAATTTTATATTGAAATTTAATGTTATATCTTCTGATAGTCTAACACATCTGAGTCGTGATAACGCGATCCCTGAATACACAAATGATATTTCATTGGTTGTTTTACCCACTTTGGTAAAATTACTTGATGAAAAAGGACCTGTTCGAGAAGAGGCGCCACATGTTCTTGGTAACAACTCCTTTTGTTTAGAAAAATAGAGAAATATAATTTTTGGATATTAAAAAAAAATAAATTTTAAAGCATTTGATTACCCATTGAATTTTAGCTTATCTTATTCGAGATAACGAGGAACTTCAAAAAGCTGCTTGTGATGCAGATGCTGTTAGCAAGCTTGCTGGAATCGTTACACATGTCGCTGACGAGGAGACTTCATATTACAACGCAACTGGTGATAGCGATAAACTAAAAGAGGTTTGTTTTTCATAGTGCATCATTTCACAAATAAATTTTACGGTTTTCGCTAATTTCGATTAATTCGCAGCATGCACTTACCGCTCTGGCAGCAATGAGCTCTTTATATGACAATGGTCGAAAGTTGGTAAATTTTCACAAAAATCTTTCGCTCGTTTCTCTACTTTTTTTTTATGCATCAATTGCTAAACTTACAATAATTAACGATTGGTAAAATATGCAGGTTGTCGATGCAAAAATAATACCACATATTGTCACTGCCATGTCACATAAATCATATGGAGTAAGATCTGCGGCATGCCAATTGACAAAAAGTCTTTCAAGATCGGTTCACATTCTGCGCACTAGTCTTGTCGATGCCGGTATTACTGGTCCTTTGTTCAAGGTAAAATTTCGCAGTTGTATTATGATTCTAGATTTCTTTAACTGATAATTGAATTTCGAATAATTTAGCTTTTATCAGATGAATCAACAGATGTTCAAACAATAGCTTGTGCTACCTTCTGTAATATGGTATTGGAATTCTCCCCGATGAAAAGGGTAACTACTGCTACTATCACTTTTATTATGTTTTTCTTTGCTAATAATTAATTTAGACTAAAAAAAAAGTCACTTTGTGTTTGATTTTCCACACTAATAGACAATACTGGAATTAGGGGGCATAGAAAAATTGGTAGAACTTGTGCATTCTCCCGACAATAATATTAGACTTAATGCTATTTGGGGATTGAAGAATCTAATATGTCATGCTGAATCTGACATCAAAGATTCAGTGATGAAAATTTTAACATATCAGATGCTAGCGACGTAAGCAGCATTTCCCATTAGATGAGATCTCTTTTTTTTTTTAATAAAATTGTTAATTTTTATTTTTTGATTGACGTCTAGATTAATTGATGATCCAGAAATAGATGTACAAGAACAAGCGTTGAATTTATTGCGAAATCTCGCGTCGTCAAGAGAAACGGTATTTAAAAACCATTCGAATTTTTTTCCCATCGAGTCGAGATTTTATGTGGAAATATTTTAATCGGGGTCCTTTTTTTGGTTATTAGGATATCGAAGAAGTTTTCAAAGGATTAGGCGAGGAAAAGTTGATGAATATTGTCGAGAAAAAACTTTGTTGGTCTAACCCGCAAATTATAAAACAGGTATGTCTTGATTGCACCTTGCAATGAAATTTCTGTTTCATGGAATATATCTTTCTTTCCTTCTCATATTCTATCTTTCAATATCGAAGACATTATACATAATCAGCAATATTGCATCAGGAAACGAACGACACATGCAAAGTATAATGACTCGCTCTGATATACTGAACAATATACTTGCTTACATGACACATGACATGCCCGATATACGCTTAGTCGCCGTATGGTGTTTGAATAATTTAACTTGGATGAAGGATAAACATTTAAGTAAGTCTTCTGACTTGAGAAATGTTTCATTCTTCTATTTTTTCGTCAATATCTCAAAATTTTGATTGCCAACAGATACTCAAGATCGTGTACGTCGACTTCGACAGTTGGGTTTCGAAGAACAAGTTAAAAAGATGGCAAATGACGAAGATTTGGATGTTCGAGAACGAGTCAAATCTGCAATCTCTCAATTTTCCGAACTGTCATGAGAGATACTACTGCTAGCGCATATACACACATCCACATACACGATAATTGTTACCTTGATCTCTTCAAAAAAAAGTTTCGCTAAAGAGATCTATAATCGTCATTGTTGTGTAACGACGCTCATTATTTTCCTCTCAGAACTTTTTTATTTATTTATTTATTTATTTCCAAGGTAAGATGATAATAAATGGAATCAATGGCGACCTTTGATTCCCGACTCTGATCAATAAACAACAATCGAATCTCCACCAACATCATTATCATCAGGTGAATTCACACATTAGGAAAGTATGGCGAGGTGTTTTACGCAGGTGGTGTGTGGTAGTGTTTACACAGTTGCATGATGAGCTCACTGATATACTTTATAATTGCCCAGTATATTAATATATATATTATACTGCCGCATAGAAAATATACGAAACAACAGATATTTCTGATTTTTTTTATATTCTAGATTTTATAATATACTACACAAAATCATCTTCACATCTTCATGATGCTTCCGAGACATTCTATTTATTGGATATGATTAAATGAATATTTTCAAATAATATAACGATAATAATAATGAAAAAAATAAACATAATAATAATACATCAGACGTATCGGTATGATACGTAGTGATTTTAGTTATAATGACAAATTTTTATTTCTGGTGTTATAACAAAAAAACTTTAATAATAAGTTTAGAAATGACAACATAATCTTTGCCATCCTAACCGGAGATGTTGTCTCACTTCTCTTTTGATTTTCCCTTTAAAGCCTAGCCAAACCCCGAATGAACCCATAAGCTTTTATCCAATTCTAGCGAGGTACC
>CAJVPL010001191.1:0-15882 GCA_910591945.1 Ambispora gerdemannii | reverse complement strand
TCATATTCACGGATTAAATTTTGTATTTACTTCTTATTAAAGAAGTTTATCCATTTTATAAAATACAAACGTTTGATGACTTTAGGTGTTATGCACCATAGCTATGTGATTAGTTAATATTGAAGTTATTACAATTAAATTGATTCTTTAAAATTTATATAAAACAATTTCAAGTTTTTTTGTTTATTACAAGAAAAATTATACGATTTAAACATTAGATTAATAAGGAAAGTTTATTACAAGACATATAATAACTTTATATACAAATACTGCAATTTGCAGATTTTTTAATTGAAATATTTGCCAGAAAATTATCGCTGATCTAATAATTATCGTTATATACATTTTTTTATCTCTGAAGATATTTTTTTATAAAATTTGTATCGGAAATAATTACTTCTAAAAGATTTAAAATGGAAAAATAAAATGTGTTGTTCGCACCTAATACATAAATTAATTTATACAAAAAATTAAGCCAATAAATATATCTAACATTTTATATTTTAATGCAATGTTCTATGTATATCTCGTGAAATCTATAATAGGTTCTAGTCCAAGCACGCTGCTGCTATGCGTCTGGAATTGATGCTCTTCTGCAGAACTAGAGATTGTCAAAGCAGCAATATTAGGAAGACCACCACCAATGCTACCAGTAGGATTTGGTGTTGATGAAATATTTGTATAGCCAACAGAAGTATGAACATTACTTTGCATCGATGAGACAGGTGCCTGTGTAGTATTGGGAAGCACCATTTGACTGGTACTACTATTCAAAAGACGCTCTTTTATTCTTTTGATCTGTCGTAGCCGTTCCCGCCAATTAGAAACATATTCCGACCCGCGTTTACCACCACTCTGCAAAAACACTTGCGCAAATATATTTGCATGTAACGCAATATTTCGAACGAATGCCGGTAACGCAGTCAGTGATACAATTTTGAATTCGGTGATTGAGCTGGTTTCAGGCATATCAGCAAGACATTGCATCTGTACTTTGAAAAAGGTGTTGATTTCCAAATTATTTATCTCGCTACCAGCACCATTCGTAAAGGGTGATGATGACTGTTGTCGAAGAAAAGGGTCGTAGGAAAGTGGCGAGATCACAATATTAATGAAATTGAATTGCCCAGGAATAGTGTCAAACGCGTACTCTTTCTCAGAATCATTATAAATAATTCGCACGAAATCATTTCCAATGTGTCTTTTTTTGCCGTTGCATTGTGGATCGGTGGATAAATTTGTGGGCATCAGAGTGGTACAATGAAATATCACTTGAACTATATCATCTTTCCAGTAATATGAGTATTCCCCGTCCGAATCCGTCTGAGTATCTAAACCACCTGTATAGACATCTTTGTTATCTTTGAGTCTAATCAATTCTCCCAAATTATTCAGGAATTTGATGTATTCAGGTGATCCATGGATATTAGCCAGTATTTCTGATTCTTTGGTCTGACCTTTGGCTACATATACGATTCCAATTTTGTGGAAATCAACGACGGCAGTACGATCGAAAATGTCTAGTGCACGACGTGTGGCTTCGTCGTCAGGTAATGGTCGAGGTCCAACCTTGGATATTATGTCGGGATATGGTGAAAACTGCAAAAACAAAAAGCTTGGGTCAACATGAGGATCATCTTTTCGATATGCAAGTTTTTCGGATGAATTAGCAGGATCGGCAAATATTTCATCTAAGATAAGTCGTTTTTTATTTGAAATTGTCGGTTCGTTAGTAGTGGATTTCTCTTGTGATTCATTACAAGTATTAGCATTATTATAGGTACTTGGAATTTCTGGTAAAGTATTATCGTTCTTTCGAGATGAGGAATTATCGTCTTGGATGGAATGAGGTTTTAAAATATCTTGAGGAAGAGAAAGTCCTTCAATATTAGTTGCTGTTTTCTCAAAAGATTGATCTTCATTATTTTTTCCTGGTTTATTGTCTGCTTCTTTTGATTCCACCTTATCTTGTGTTAATTGTTCAGTGACTATAGGAACTGTAATTTCTTGTGCATCCGGATCGTAATGAGCCATCAGCATAGCAGGTAAACTGACAAAATCTTTATCATCAAATCTATTTCGATTCTCAAGTTTACACAAAAATCCCACTGTAGCCGAAGGACGACGTATGATAATCTCTGCCCAACCCAATGATTTCATTGTACGCATCGTAATTAATGCGTTTCCTTGTATCCAGGTACGTGAGATAACTTTGTCTTTACCCTGTTCCAACAATATTTGACTAATAAATGAATTGCTGGGTTTCGGATCACAATTGGCATATGAGCACCGAACAAGCATGTCAAAACATGTTTCGGTCTGTTCATCGACCTGTTGCGAGGCCTCATTTCCGAGCAAAAGATTCCTTACAATGTAAGGCACATATTTACGTCGTTCGGGTAGTTTGATAGATACGAACCAAGAATAAATCACATGATAAGCCATAATACGTTCATATTGCACCAATGCATTTGTACCCTGCTGTGAACTATTATTATTTACAGATGAAATACTAGAAGACGAGGTTGATGTAGTAGATTGAGATGTAGCTGAAGAAGTCATTGAAGAAGCGGATAACGTTTTGCTATATTGTATATATTGCATTGCAATACCAAATACGCGTTTGAAATCCGCTTCAGTAAAATTGATGTACAAGTCAGGAATTCGCGCAAGAGTACAAAGAAATTCCAAAATATGTACACTCATTGTCGCTGTCGTGATAATTTGCGATAACTTAGCCAGTATATCTGCAAGCAATTTCGTCATTGACCTCGGTAACTCATAACAACAAACATTCAAAGCATGTAAGCAAAATTTGGCAGCATGTGGCCATTTCTGCAGGCCAATATGAAACGTCAAAACAAGCTCGTCTCTTTGTTTCTTTTGAAATATACTTCGATAGCTAATTAATACCGTTAACGTCTGATAAGCTATAATATAAATGTCCACTTTTTTGATTTCCGGCGGAAGGAAAATTCTGTCGACCAGGCTATTAGTCAAAATTCTGTCACACAAAGTTTGCTTCAACGCCAGAATTTGATTTGTCGCACCACAGAAAACATGTTTTTCGCTTAATTGTAACGGCAGATAGCAGAGAACATACGAAAATATTTCCCAGTCTCGATCATTGGCAAGAATGTCAATTAGAACGTTCAGATACATTTGGATTGACAATACAATGCAATATTTCTGATTATCAGAATTCGTGGTGGATGTTGCTTCATTATCATGAGGCATTATTTCCACTTGAACTTGCTCAGCCGGTGTTGAGACTGATTTATAAGTAACAACGTATGGAGAAGGGCGAGTAGCGGTCAATTTAAAAGGAATATTATCGGGAATACACCAAAGACGTTGCTGTATGGGAGGTATTGGTTCTTCATCAATGTTTTTATTTTTAATATGCGTTTTATTATTTTCCTTACGCTCAATGGTGGTAGACTGAGAGACTTGAATGTCCTGAGATGATATATTTTTACGATCACGATCCAAAATTGCCGATGCTAAATCCTTAATGCTCGACTTTCTCTCTATACGATTTTTCCGACTTGGTTTTCTTTCGAGTTTTCCATTGTTGGATGAGCTGCTGCCACTATTGTTCATTTGATTTTTTTCAGAGTTTAATGTAGATACTTTTTCCCCATCATTAGAATTCCGATGCAATATATGGGCACCAGTTGTAATTCCTAAATCGCGCACAAAATACACACGATGATCATAATCAACACGCATTCGCAACGCCAATTGTAGAATTACAAGACGAGATGTTGAAGGAACGGTAAAATCTGCCAGGATATCCATTAGTTGCGCGTAAACATTCATCTTTTGTGATGTATAATCCATCTCGTAGAGTGAATGCTGAAAAATCTCAATTAACCCAATTGTTGCTGACAATGATTTACATGAATCCAAATGTGAATTTCTTTGATCAGTTTGTGAATAACATTTACATGAAAGAGCGCATTGTAACAATATCTGGAGAAGAGGCATAATCCATTGATCTGATACTTCCTTCAACACTTCAATCAGAAATATCATGAGACTTTGCCAAACCATTAAATTTTGTTCTTCTTGAAAAGTCGAGAACATCGGTATGATAACTTGTTCTACAATTTCATCCTGGAAAAAATCTTTAGTTGCTTGATAAACATCTACAACTAAAGAGAGAACACGTTGTCGTACTTTCGAGGGTGAATTTGTATTGTTGAAAAAGGATTTCGTGACATCTGACAACATGACAATCCAATCAGACGAAGAAGGATAAAGTAGGTGTTCTACGTCATAGTAGTCTAATAGCATCAATAGAGTGTTTTCAGATACATAACCACAAAGATTTTGGACAAGTGACATAAATCGAGAGGTTGGTCCTTCAAAAGAATTGGACATGTGCAATGACTGTATCAGAAATATCAATCGACTATACGCAGATATTGCTGCATCATTTTGATTATTTTCTTCATTAATATTTTCAATATTTGTAGTATCAACTAACAAAAGATTTTCTCCATTTATAGAATCCCCTCTTTCCAATACAAGATATTGAGTATTCTCCAAAATATCCAAAACAACCTCCCATTCCAAGGAACTAATCTTTTTCTCGTTCTTTAACACCAAATTCCCGATCTGAACCAGAATTTCTCGATTCACCTCACAGATTCTGTACGTGGTTGCCTTGCGCATTGCCGCAAGAGCCGTCGTGAATGTATGTATGAGATTATCAACTTCCTCCGGTCCCCAAAGCGCCTGTCCAAGAAACAACACAGAGCCACGTAGTAAATGAGGAGATTCCGTATTATCAGCGTTCTCCAAATTGTTACACATAATCTTGATACTGCTGAACGCACAATGACTTAACAACAAATTACGCATGATGTGCCAACTTTTTTCTAAGACAGGTTTAGGATTTATGGTGGTGCATAGAAGGTTGACGTATATATTTAAGGAAGATATTGGCACGTATCCGTATCGAACCACCACATCACAAAAACTTTGACAACATTGAATGTCTGTTAGATGCTTACAAACTGTCGCAATATCATTGACAAATCTTGCAATATCGTGTTCTTCAAATTGTGTAAAATTGAATTTTACAACATTGATCAACAAATTTATAATAGACTGCAACTTTGAGGACGGCGACGGAGATGTTGTCAACGTATCCACACCTTCCTCCATTTGTTCAATAGTCTGATTTATCCACTCTGACAAAAGTTTCCCGATATTTTTCTCAAATGACGAAATATCCCGGCCATCTTTACACAGTTCACGAAACGCTTCAAATTTAATAGAAAAATCCTCCGGGACTTCGTGAACTTTGATTGAATCATAAAAAATCGCACGTAATAACCCTAGTTCATTATATTGTCCTTGAATACACGATATCATGAACTGAAATGCAACACGACGCGCGTCCTGCGGCATATTAGGACTTAATAGATCCCGTACGGGGACCCAAACTTCTGTCACATTAGAGAACGTATATTTCGTCACAATACCACATAATTGTTTGACAAGATTGACTCGTGTTGGAAGTGAAGAAGGGTTTTGGAGCTCGCTTACCAAAAATTTGGCATCAATAGGTCCGTTTAGAGAGACGTTAGCTAACTCTAGGCTTTCTTCTAAATTAATATTATCACTCGTGTTTGATTTTGGTATTCCAAATACATTAAAAATTGCTCCACGTTTTCCTGCCATTATTATTCGAAGCCCTTGGTTTAATCAATCTTGTTTCATTGTTGATCTTTTCCAAATTGTAGCACAAAAAAGGTACTAGTACCCTAGCCACGGCGAAAAGTGTGGATCACGTGATTCAGATACCATTCAACATCCCAGCTCACCCACGATCGATTTTTTCTTCACGTAATTTTTCCGATTCCTGATGATCTCGAAACCAATGAGCATGCGCAAATTTTTGATCAACCCGGCAAAACAAATCCGTACAAGAAAATGAACAATGCAAAAAATACGGGAAATAGATGTCAAAATCTAACTTGTAACTAATAAAAAATGACGGGAAGACAATTTTGCTTATAGTTTTACTCCAATTCTAACCATAACCCTAATCTTTAATTAGCGCGGAATATTTAGGGTACGGAAAAATCGGATCAGAAAATCACGTGAATGGAAAATCGATCGTGGGTGAGCTGGATAAACAACCAAAGATTGGAACTTGATCCAATATTATTATTATAATTGAGATTTCGATATTTCTTTATCCTAGTCTATTTTCACACTACACAAGACGCCATTTTTTTCTTTTACCTCTCACTGGGACACACTATAAATAATTAACGAAAACACACAACTTCAGCTTAGGCTATTAATCGTTTTTAATCTGTTAACGCTAAAAAATAATGTGGACTGAACGAGCAATAGGTCAGTGGTATTTTAAAGGCACGGATTTTGACCTGACGCCGTCGCGAAAAGATGGTCTGTCAATAGACGAAGAGAGGACGCGACGTGCTAAAGGAGTTAAATTTATACAGGATGTTTGTTTTGATCTTAAACTGTATCCTTTTTTTAATTATTTGGGTCACTGTGGGAAAATTTGGTATTGGAAGTGGCATGCGAGGGCGAATGGAAGTTGATAATACATCGAGTGAGAAAATTATCGAGAGAATGAGTAGAGAGTATTAGTCTTTAACTTTTAATAGACCACAAATAACGATAGCTACTGCAGCAACATTCTTACACAGATTCTATATGAGGCGAAGTCTGATAAAATTTCATCACTATGTAAGTCGGTCATACTAGTTGCTGAGCATATAGATTTGATTTCATTATTAAAATTTTGCATGGATATGTTCTATTTCCTGTTTAGGATATTGCGGGAACCTGTGTATTTGAGGCCTGCAAGACAGAAGAGACAAGTCGAAAAATGGATGACGTGGCTCGTATCTGTGCAAAGAAAGCACAAAAAAATTCAGCGTTAGAAGACCAAACAGTAAGTTTGTCTCATTAGTGTAGTTCTATTGTGCTTGGATTGAAAGCCTGATAATGGTGATAACAATAAAAAAATTATGATGGTTTTTTCATCATAAGGAATTCGCTAAATGGAGACACACAATCAATAAAAACGAACCTTTCCTTCTTGGAGCGCTAGAGTTCGACTTGCACATCGAGCATCCATATCGGATGCTTCTAAAATACGCTAGGGAACTTAAGAGTGAATATTAATTTATTTGTTATAAAAATTTCCATTTTTGATTATTAATTAATTCGTATATATTGCTATTAGATGATAAAAACATCCCTGAAAAGGATGGTGCAAAAAAGCTTGCACAGAGTGCATGGGCTATTGTTAATGACAGGTATTAATTGTGTCCTCATTGTCGCTTTTATAATATAATAATAATAATGACGACTCTTCGGAAAATTTTTTGTGTATTAAACAGCCTGCGTACACCTTTGTGTTTACGACATAGGCCACATGTAATAGCAAGTGCGGCGATTTACATTGCCGCCAAATTATCAAATGTACGATTGAACGACGATCCTTCGCAAGGACAAACATGGTGGTCAATTGTTAATGCCGATATTCTTCAAGTGGCTGGTAAATATAAATTAAATCTAATAATAATCAAAGGATTCCCTTCCTTTTTAAATATCAACACGATAATAGTCTTTATTATTCTTTATTATTATTATCATTATCATATTACTCTTCTTCTTTGTTTATTACAATTCTCTTGTATTTTTATTATTAGACGCCGTAGATATCATGCTAGATAACTACGTGACGCGTCCAAAAATTATAAAAGAAAGAAGGGTACGATGAATAATCTTGTCTTAACTCGTGGGATAGTTTTCAACCTCTCCACCTTCAGCACTCTTTCTCGGCTCAGACGTTTACTCATATCGATTTCTTTCCTCCTTTATAGAATGGCAAACACGGCGGTGAGTGCACCAAGAACCCCCTTCATTTCGATTGCGCAAAGATTGTAACTACACATCCACTGCCTCCTCCTCCTCCTCAAGCTCACCCACTGGGAATGGCGTCATCACAAGCACCACCACCACCTTCTTCAATAGTTCAATTAAATCACCATCAAAAATATGAATCATTACAATCTCTTAATTCTTTGTCATCTTATACTGCTCAGTCATCATCGTCGTTATCAACATCATCTTCACATATTATTGAATCAAATTCGTTACCATTGAAAACCTCTTTTCCATATTCAACATTACCACAACAAAATCTACCGCCACCTCCAACATCATCTATTTTAACTTTATCACATGATCAAAATACATTTCAGTCACATTCACATCAGTCTTCGTTAAACTCTTTAGAAACAGATAAATTAAAGACTCGACCACCATTTCAACCTACTTCAGTTTCTTCTTTATCATACGACAAAGACACATATCGTATGAACATTCGTCCACCAAATCAAACCTCTTCAACATCTTCATCAAGTAATGAGACAGAAACATATCGTATAAATCCTCGTCCACTGAATCAATATACTTCGACCTCTTCATCACATGAGATAAACACAACATACCGTATGAATACTCGACCACCAAATCAGCAATCTTTATCACATCAAAAACACGTTACATATCAATCAATGCCGCGTCAACCACCAATGCGGTCATCAACTTACCCACATCGACCAAATAATAATATACCACCTCTAACACAGCAATCACACACAAATCAAATATTGGTGCAGTCTCCCATGGCAAATCAATTACCTCCGTTACAACCATCTCTTACAAATAATTCACATAGCCGGCATCAACCGGTACAATTACCACCGATCCACTCATCTCCATCAATTCAACGATCAAATACTTATCCTGCGTCATCGGTGCAATCATCTCAAGTAAATGGTACACAAAATCCATATAATAATTCGCATGCAACTGAGCAGTCCTCTCGCCATCCAATAACTCCGAATCAGGTGCAACCACAAGTAAATAATACTGCTACTACTACCAGTACTAACGGTCAAGTTAATGGCCATGAGGAAGAAGAACCCGAAGAGGGTGAAATAATGGACGAAGAAGATATGGAGGTGGAAGATGCATGGAAGCCTAAAGAAATCCCTCTTTAATAAAAAAATTATTAATATTAGTTTTTTATCTGCCAGCTTTTAATTAATAAAATGAAGACTCATTCATGCTGGCTAGAATCTTGTTTGAAATTTTGATTGTAATTTAATTTAATAGAATTCACTAATTTCTATGTACTGATAGGGCGAAAAGTGACCAATTCCAACTCATGTTTCGAGACGAATTCTAGTTGATTATTTGTTCTACCCAAAATTTGTAAATGATTCTTATGAATAGTCAAAGACTATACTGACACTTTATTTCATATAATTGCTATAGCATAATTAATCCTGGATCTTCTACGATAGGCAACATCTTTTTTCAAGCTACATGGGAATTATTCAGTTTTAAAGTTGTCGTTTTTATATAATTTTACTACTAACGTAAATGATAAGAAATTCTAAGAACCTTATAAAGATATTCACGTGAATCCATCTGAACATAAATAAAAAACTATCGACAATGCAAATTAAGAATATACTGCATATCAATATTAAAAGATATATATAAATCTCGTAACTATAACTTAAATCATAACCTCGTAACTGAGAAAATGCTAATATTAACATAAAAATTAAGATTAGTTCGAGGAAAATACATTTTTGTTAGATGATAAAAATTATTCCTGTGACCAAATCGCAAGATATGAAATATTAATTAGATGATTAGGGTTAAGGTTGATTAGAGATAAAAAAGGAACATTTTTTGTTAGAACACAAAAGATAGTTTCATCAAGATATATACAAGCTTTTTTCAAAATAAGCATTTGCTCTGCATAAAATGCTAATTATATTGTTATGAATCAATATTTTCTATATATTTTATATTATTGGTTAAACTATTTTTAGTGCTCCAACAGGATCGGGTCCAATCCGTGATTCGACCCGGAACGCACATTTCGGGTCGGGTCGGATTGGGATCAAACCCGACCCGAAATATTTCGGATCAGCCTAAAAAACGTTATTTTTCGTTCAATATTAATTGGAATTAAACAAAAATTTGTAAATATATACACAATTACATTCCAAACAACTCTACATAGACACAAAATACAAGTATCAGTAAAAATAAAAGTTATTAACGAAACATTATTTTACGATTTTTGAATCAAACCCGATTCGAATTCGATCCGACCCGAAATTATCGATTCGATTCGATCTCAAACCCGACCCGACTCGAACAGAGCTTTAACTATTTTAACTATTTTTAGAATTTCTAGAATTTCAATTTGAATTTGAATTTCAATTTGAATTTCAATTTGAATTTCAATTTAATTTTTATTTTATTAAAAATTAAAGTTTATAAATTTAGTGATATTTTTTTTTTGATAATTGTTTTATAAACTAATAATTTTTTGTTTTAATTGTAAAATTATTTTATATTATTTTAACTGCAAACTTATATTTATTAAAATTAATAAAAGAAATTAATATTATTTTATTTGTTAATAAATTAAAAATTAAAAAATAATTATATTTATCTTGTTATATTTGAAATATAAAAAAATTTCTGAGCTTATTTTAATTGCTTAATCAAATAATATATATTATCTATTTTTAGTATAATATTATAAATAAATTTATTTGTTGCATCTTATTATATTTTATTTTGTCATATATTATATAATTTTAGAATTATTATAATATAATTGACTAAATAGATTTAATATTTATAATATAATATCAAATATAATTAATTATATAAATTATTAATGTATATACTATCTTATTAGATAACTTTTATAATTCATTTTCTTCTAAAGTCTGATATTAAATATTAGTACTTAAGTTGAAAAAAGAATAACTTGAGTCAATAAAAAAAACTCTTCAATTACAAATTTTTTTAGTGAGCAAAAATCTGAAGTTATTTAATGATTTCTTGATTAATATAATATATAACTCTTATAATTTAATTATTTTCTTTCAAAATCTAATATCAAAAATTTTAAAAATTAGTACTTAAATTGGAAAAAAGAATCTAGTAAAATCAATAAAAATAATTCACCAATTGCAATTATAGCATTCACATTTTTTTGAATTTGCAAATTCTTTTTTAATGAGTATTTAAAGATTATTTAACTTTTTATTTTAAATCTTAAAAGTCAAAGTTATTAATAATTACAAAAAAAGGATTAATATAAATAATTATTGAGTTTTATTAGTAATTTGTATTTAACTTTTTTTTCAAAATATAGTTAAATCTCTCTATAATTATCATTATTGGAAAAGCTAAATTGAATAAATATAGAGAGATATGACTATAAAGAGATTTTATGCTAATTAATATTATGATAATTCTGATCAAAATTATAATAATTTTGATTAAAATTATTATAATTTAATTATAACAAAATTTTATAAATAAATAAATAATAATTTAATAAAAATGATTAATTATTTCTTAATAATATAAACATATACTAAGTTTTTATTAATTAATTTTCTAAATTGAAAAAAATTTTCTAAATAAAACTTAAAATATAAATAATATTTATATGTAAAATTAGATTTTTTACAAATAAATAATTATTAATAAACTTATATATTTTTTAATAACTCAAAATATTATATAATTTTTATTAATTAATTTTTAAAATTAAAAAATTTTTTCTAATAGAAATATAAAAAATTTCAAACTTTTTATAAGTAAAGTCAAAAATGATCAAAATAATAGGCTTTGTGATACTAATTAAAAATAAAGTTCATATATAATTTGTTTTATTTTTAGACTTATTTTTGTATTAGTTTTTGAAAAAAATAGAAAAATATTAATTTTTTCTTATTATTATACAAAATAATCTATATAAATTATTAATATAAATATTAATATTATATAATAATTATATTTATTTATTATTTAATTAATATAACATAATTAAAAATATAATTATATAATTAAAAACATGTTTAATGTAATTAATATTTAAATAAATATATAATTAAAGCATAATTAATAATTAAAAATTAATATAACTATTTATAAAGATGAAAATGATGTAAAAAAAGTATCAATTGATTTTTGTTTCATATTTTTGTTTTATAATAGATATATATTTTTAAAATATTATCAAATTATCTTTGTTAATTTCTTTATCATTATTAGATTATTATTTACAAAAATTAAGAAATAATCTAATACTTGTTTGGATAAATAATTAATATTGGTGATATTTCATTATCACTTTCATTATCTTTAAAGTTATTTGATTTTTGAATTATTTCAATAATTTCATTTTCAATTAGAAAACTTTTAGTAATAATTAGTGTTTTATTATTAATATAATTTTTGAATATAATTATTAATATTAATAATAATTTGGAAATTTTAGTAATTAATTAACCTATAATAAGTTGATAATTATAATAAAAAGCTACCTATATTTTTGTAGTTGATAATATTATATTTGATAGTGATGTTATTGATAAAATATTGATAAAATTTTTAACAATTAACAATAGTTATTGATTCTACTTTATTTCATATTTCATTAATATAATCAATTATTTTTTTTATATTTAATTTATTTCTAATAATAATTAATTAATTAACTATATTATATTATATTATATATATAAATTAATAATAACTTACTTTTTAATATAATTTCATGTTCAAATTGATTAATTAAATGTTAAATATAAAATTATTTGTATTTAATCTATTAAAAAATAAATAATTTAAATAAATAAATAAATATATATATAAAAATTTTATTTATATCTTAAAATTATTTATAATTTTTACATCTATTGGTTGAAAATATATCATAATATTGATAATAAATAGATAAGATAAATATTGATCAACTTAAATATT
This sequence comes from Ambispora gerdemannii, assembly GCA_910591945.1. NCBI lineage: Eukaryota > Fungi > Glomeromycota > Glomeromycetes > Archaeosporales > Ambisporaceae > Ambispora > Ambispora gerdemannii. Next base: position 3,003 of record CAJVPL010001191.1, on the reverse strand, counting down.
TGATAATTATTATTATAATTATTATTATTATCTTCATTTTCATTCTTATTATTAGATGAATTTTGTGACAAAATAAATTCAGTCTCAGAAAATTCTGAATCTGATTTTTCATTTTCATTTTTATGATTGATTAATTTGATAAATTTGTGACTAGGTGCATTATCTACAAGCATTATTATATGTTATTGTTGAATTCAAAAATCAATATCAAGATATTGTAACCAATTATTAAAAATATTATTTCTCATTCAGATTTTAGAATTTGCTTTATATATTATAGAGAGAGTTAAAATATTAATTCCAGAAAATGTGCATAATTTTAAAGATTTACCAATAATAAGAGATTTAAGTTTATCTGTTTCAGATATATTAGTTGCAAGCAAAATAGTAATTTGAGTTTTGTTCTTAAAATAATTATTAATTAAGTAATTATAATTAAAATAAAAATTAAAATATATAAATATATTGTTATCATTTTAATGAGACTTTGAAATATTCAAGAGTATTTATGATATTCAAAAAGAAAACTCAAATATCTTAATGATAATTTACAGTTTTAATAATACTTTATGACTTTAAACTGAATATAAGTTAAAATATGATAAGTACTTATAAGAATCACTTAAAAATTAGTAATAGTTATGTTCTTTTAACATAATAACTGAACTGCTAAAAAGAGTTCTCAAAATCTCAAAGTCAAAGTTATAAAGATTATAATATTCATATTATCAGTAATACAAGATTGAAGATAAGTATATGAACAATATATTATTAGCAATACAAAATTAAAGATAAGTTTTATGAGCAATGTATTATTAGCAATACAATTTCAAAAACAGATTTATAAAAATAATTTCTTTATTTAATATAATTTTCAATAGATTTCATCACAATATGTTCAAAGAGTCTAGAATAAAAATGATAACTTTTATAGTGCTCTTGACAACATGCTTAAGTTATTATAATATATTGATTCAAAATCTATATAACTTCTTATAATGATATGCTAAAGCTACTACACAAGAAAATAAATACTTTGTCAAAAGGAGATAGAGAGAAATTTGCACTTGACTATATACTTTATATAAAGTGCAAACTTTATTTTTTTGAATAATCAAAACTATGTAATAACTAATTAGACATAATAATTGAGAATTACTATTTAAAAGAACTTGTTTATATCTAATTTTAATAACTATAATACATGTTGCTTTTATATATGTTCAAATTATATTTTATCAGCTATATGAATTTATGTTCACTAATTCCATTGGTTTTAGTATTTGCTTATTCATTCACTCATTCATTAGCTTGTTCATTTAATTATTTATTTGTTCATTCACTTGTTTACTTGTTTGCTCACTTCACATAATTTGACTTTTATTCAATAAGATATGAAATATGTATAATTCAATAATATAAAATATTATAACAAAAAATCATTATACAATAATATTATATATTTATATAATATTATCTTTTTAATTTTAGATGCTAAAGTTTTATTAGATATTTTATGAAAAAATAGTTCAGTTTCATTAGCATTTTATATATCATTAAGTAAATATTTCTTGTAATTATTTTCTTTTAATTGATAATGTTTCTATTAGTGCTCTAACTGCTTCACCTTGGAGTTTTTGTTGACAAATACCTGTTTTTTTTTTAAATCTTGTTAATTAATCATTAGAAAAAGTAATACCTATAATACCAAATCTTTCAGCAAAAATTTTTGCTTTTTCTTAAGAATATCACCTGAAATAATCATTCCAGTAACAATAACTTGTATTATTCATAATTTTTAATGCTTTGTATATTTGAGAATTTTTAACATTTCAAATAGCATTCCTATGAATTGAACTGAATTGGACTTTTGCTCAGATTTGAGTTCAGTTCAAAATTCAAACTGAACTCGAACCAGACTTTGACTTGAGTTCAAGAAAGATTCAAAATTTGAACTAAACTCAAACTGAACTATTATATGAGTTCGAATCTGATTTGAGTTCGAATCTGATTTGAGTTCGATTAAAGCTCAGCATATAGTATTATATACTGATTTGTAGCTTTAAATATAAGTTATAACTTTACTTATAAGCATAATTTATAGTATTTAGTAAGAATTAAAAGTTTACATAGTAATAACTAAAGTATTTTTATTTTTACATTTATTAAATTTGATCATAAATGCTAAGTAACTCTCTGAATAATTATTATTAATAATAATTATCTTATATCAATTTGTAACTCTAAATATAAGTTATAACTTTACTTAGAACATCAACTAACAATTACTTGAACTTGAACTGAACTTTTAGTCAAGTTCGAGTTAGATTCAAAATTCAAATTGAACTCAAACCAAACTTTTAATTAGGTTTGAATTTTCAAACTGGACTTTTTGTCAGGTTTGAGTCTGATTCAAGCTCAAATTGAATCAGACTTGAATTGAATCAAACTTTTTTTCAGAACTCTAATTTTGAATATGAGCTATTGTTACTACTTGACTAGTTTCATTTAATGCTAAATGAATATTTGAATTTTTAATAATTTTAGATTAGTAGAATGAAAAAGAGATAATTTATAATATTTAGTATTAAAAAAATCAGCTATTTTTTGATGTGTAGTATTCGAATATTATTTATTATATATATAAATTTCTTTACAAAGTACTTTGGTTATTACAGAATATTTTTTAGTATTATTCATAACTTTAATTTAGAATATAAAGATAACATTATAAAAATCTTTATAGTTATTATTTGTATATTAGCTGAATTTTTATTAATAAAAAAATTTCTCTATAGTCACTATTTATTAATTAATTATTTATTAATTAATCATTTAATTTAATTTTAACATGTGTATATTTATTTAATATATATATATATATATATATATATATATATATATATATATATATATATATATATATATATATATATGTTTATGTATATATATATATATATTTGTATATATATATATATATGTATTTGTGTATATATATATGTA
>CAJVPL010001190.1:0-15885 GCA_910591945.1 Ambispora gerdemannii | reverse complement strand
AAACTAATTTTGGAAGGATTATCGTGTAGGTCGTTATGGAAAGATTTTCATGTAGAATTTGAGGATCAAAATTACGGTTAGAGAATTTAATGTTATTTCGGTAACAGTACATGTACATGTATTTGCATCATAGATAATCAATAGCATAAAAATGTCTCTTCCCTTAAACAAGCGTTATGAGATTTTTTACATACCCATCCCGAAGGTCCAAAGCTTAGATTTGTAGCCTTGCAAATTAGATCAGTTGTGCAAAGGTATAGTAATTAACATAATCAAAAATGAATAAAACAAAAGATTTAAATAATGAACCAAAATCAGATCAAAAGCGAATTACAACTCAAACAAGAGCTTGCAAAAAATGAAAAAAATATAACTTACACTGAAATACAACATAAAATAAAAACCATAATGTTGACATTAGTGTGGATACTATTCGGCGACGTCTGTATGAAGCTGGGGCTAAATATACTAATCAGCTTTCCAAACCCCTACTTACTGACAAGCATAAGAAAAACGACTACAGTGGACGAGAAAGCGTAAAAACTATGACTGGGATCGAGCAATTTTTTCTGACGAAAGCACTGTTCTCCTGAATCAGCGAGGAAGAAATGTGTGGATGTTTCCCGGTAGAAAAAAAGTGTTCCGTACTGTGAACAATCCATTAAAAAATTCATGTATAGGGATTTTTTTTGACTTCGGACTTTGGTAAAAATTAATTTGCTTCCAAAGGAATCTAAACGCTGATTTTATGGTACACTGTATAGGAAGGGTCTTCTGCCTTCTGTTGCGATACTTTTTGGTGAGAACTATGTAGATTGGATTTTGCAGGAGGATAATGCTCCTAAAAACTGTTCGAAACTGGCAAAAAAAATGGAAGGAGATCACCTTATCAAAATCCAATTGAGAATGTTTGGGATTATGAAAATGAATATTGCAAAAAAAATAGAACTCAAGGGTTTGAAAAAAGAATGGAACTGTTTACCTAATGATTTGGTGTCAAAATTGATTAACTGTATGAGAAATCGTGTGGCGACGCGAATTGAATCCCATGGCAATTATATTAATGATTACGATAAATTATATCGATAAGCTTTTAAATAAACAAAAATTTTTGCTTTATTATTTCTGTGACTGTACATCATAGCGATAGGATTACGTATTAATCTTGTTGAAAATTTTTTACTTTCTTACTGTTACTATTGCTATGAAGGAACACTTGATTTAAAGATCTCATATGGATAGTCAATAGCATTAGAGAACACTGGTGGCGTGATTTTTGGAACAGAAAGTCATTTTCTTAAGAATGGGAAAATAGCAGTTTATTTCCTTACATGTAAAAGTATCCATATTCTATTTTTAGATGAATAGCCGAAGTAGAGTGAAGATTTATGATCAATTTTTTAAACTAATCATGGGCTTAATGTTCGTAATATCGATATAGATAAATTTTAATGCAATAAATTACAGCTACATATACAGTTTTCTAAAAATTAAATATTGATTTATTATTTATATTATTATGATTTAAATTTATGAACTTAACCGATTTTTTCGCTGAAGGCAACTTTGACTCAGTTGGTTCGAATGCTGCCTATTAATGTCTTTTTGGGTAACAAGTGTCGCGTGTTTGACTTCGAGCGTTGCCTACGTACAATTACAGAAATTTAATGTCGCGTGTTCAGCCTTAAATTACATGTATAATCCTTATAAAAAATATGTATCTGAACTATTTCCTAAATTGATCGAGAAATTTATCTAAACCCGAATGGGATCACCAGATGTAAATGCTATTAATTTTTGTAATTTATTGTAGGGTGTGTACATAACGATGTGTAAACTATTTAAATTGTGGTATGGAGTCGAATCATGAATTGCATCAATTCGACTCACGATTTCACGAAATTTACTAAGTTAATGAATCTTCGCCCACCCATTAAGAAAAAATGTACGGCTTAAAGAATTGAATAACTTTATTAGTAATAATTATTTATTTTTTTTTGACATGTCAAATGACATCAAGCCTGCATTGACATAGAAAGGGAATGTATCATGTGTTGATTTTTTAAGAATGATGCCCTACTCAGAGGCACTCTATAAATGACTTTTTTTTACATAGTTGTAAACATAATAAATTGAACATTTATGACAATATGATAAATTACATTTATCTAACATTATCAGGAATTGCTGAATTAGAATTGTATCTTTTTAATATAGATATGGTGCATAAAATCTAAAGTCATCAAATGTTTGCATTTTATAAAATGTATAAACTTTTTTACTAAGAGTTAAATATAAAATTTAATCCATGAATATGCTCAGAAAAGACCTATTCTATCATATTCACGGATTTAATTTTGTATTTACATCTTAGTAAAGAAGTTTATCCATTTTATAAAATACAAACGTTTGATGACTTTAGATTTTATGCACCATAGCAAATTCAAAAATCGTTGTTCACTGAGATAAATTAAACTGATGTAAATGCTGATTTTTTGAGGTTTGCAACTGAAATAGTAGTTATCAAGGAACTGAGAATCTTTAAAGAAATTGCTGACTTCTACCTCAAGAAAAACTTTATCGATTACTTCTTACTAATCAACAAATTCACGAAAAACCTTTTTTTTTTAATAAGGCTTTAAATTATTGTTATACCAAAAACGAGGAAGAAAATATTTACTGTCTTTCGAAACTGGCTAAATATTCTTGAAGATTTAACCTCTGATACCCTCCAGGAGCCCAATGAATTTTGACATTGATGAGGAAATTTTAGAATTTGAGGAGAAATGAGAAAACTGTAAATTAGAAATGGAAGTTAAAAAAAAAGACCCTAAGATTACCCTTAATTCAGAAGGATATATTATTAATAAAAATAATTTTTGGCCAAGTTTACCTGTTGTTTCTATTGATAAGTTTTAATTTCTTGAATCATTGAGAGCTGCAGCCTTCTCTTAGTCGAAAATATTCTATTTGAATTAGAATAACAAAAGGAATTAAATCCACATTTTATAAAAATTTAACTAAAATGTATAATTAACTTAAATTTAATTATATGATATAAATGTATTTTATAAATCTAAACTTTACTAAGAGTTAATACAAAATTTAATCTGTGAATATTATCAGAGTTGTAACTTTATACGTCAAAAAATCTAATTTCTTAAGTTCAATGGTCTAAATAGCACAGTTTTTATAACCTGAATATGATAGAATAGGCCGATTAAATTTTATATTTACTTCTCACTTATGTCCCATAGAACTCGAAAACAAATTATTACAATACATATAAATCACTTTTTGTATCAAAATAATATTCTATAAGTAACTCATTCATCATATTATCTATAATTGAGGTCCAAGAGTATAAATAACAAAAATTAGTGAAATCACATAATAGTGAAAAGATGGCTAATCTCTAGTAATTTATATGCGATAACTTTTAAAATAAATTCAATTAATTAGACTAAAATAGTAAAAAAATAAAAAGAATTTTGAGTTTTGCTATTTCAAAGTTTTAAAACTAAATAAAAAATATTCAACTACCAATTCGAATAAATTTCTTCAAAATTGAAAGATTCAACTATTTCAGAAGCTCGATCATGTCCATTTTCTTTAGCCTTTTGATACCATATTAAAGCTAAGTCGAGATTTTTTGGCACTCCTATTCCATATTGATAAAATTTTCCAATGTTGAATTGAGCTTTGTTATTTTCTAACTCTGCTGCTCTCAAGTACCAATCAAATGCTTTATTATCATTTTTATCTGTTCCTTCACCATACTCATAACATTGCCCAAGTCGAAATTGTAAACGAGAATTACCGCTAATTGCCAATTGTAAAATAAGCTCAAATAAGATATGTTCAATTTTTTTAATTTCATCAGTTTTTTCATAACTAAATCTTAGGATAAATTGGGCTTTGTCATGTTCAGACTCTGCTGATTTCAAATACCATTCGAATGCTTTTTGTTCATCTTTAATTGTTCCTTTTCCATTTGCATAATAAATGGCAAGATTATATTGTGCTTGAGGATATCCAGACTCTGCTGATTTCAAATACCATTCGAATGCTTTTTGTTCATCTTTAATTGTTCCTATTCCATCTTCATAAGAAAGGGCAAGATTAAATTGTGCTTGAGGAACTCCAGACTCTGCTGATTTCAAATACCATTCGAATGCTTTTTGTTCATCTTTAATTGTTCCTACTCCATCTGCATAATAAATGGCAAGATTAAATTGTGCTCGAGGATCTCCAGACTCTGCTGATTTCAAATACCATTCGAATGCATTTTTTTCATCTTTAATAGTTCCTTTTTCATTAGCACAATAAATGGCGATATGATTCTTATTTATATTTGCACCTTTTGTTACATATGAAGCTGATGATATTAGAATCCCTTCTGTTTCTATTTTTGTGGCTAATTTGACAGCGTTCTTTTCTGTTTCAAAAGATTGTTTTTGGATCCTTTCTTTACTAGTTGGGCTACATTCTACATTCAGATTATTTCCCAAATCACTGTTATTGAACGTGATATCTTGTTCGTTGTGAGAATTTACAATTATTCTTGTTTTTTTTGATGTAATGAATAAAGACGAAGAGGTTGAATTTCTTTCGAGGTGTGTTTGTTCGATTTCTTCTATTGATATCTTTTTTTTGTTAATTTCTGACATTTTATGTTTTGAAATTCAATTTATGTGCGCACTTTTTTAATTTGTTTTAACAAAAACGCTAGGTCTGTATTCGAACATCATCATGTTATTGTTACACTATATTCATACATGTAGTACATGTACATACATGTATACAATTCAGTGGTGATTTTCCCTTGTACACATTACTTTGTTACCGTTACGCGTGTTTTCTTGAAACACTAAAAACGCACGTCTCGTACGTTGTAAAGTCTTAATTTGAGATCATTCACCTTAAAATTACGAATTTATTTATCTTACTTTCTAATGTCAATTATCATTACAAGAATAAATTATGTAATATCAATATATTAATCAGTTACAACCAATTATCATAACAAGTAAGTCATAATTAGGGTTGTTAAGAGCAGCATACTATGTAATTTCTAAATTTGACTCCGCTCCGGAGCCATAATTCTGTAAACCTAATCCACTTCATGTGACGTTCTTGCTCCACATGGAGTGATCCGGAGCTAGAATGATGATCTATTTTAAAAACAGCCAATGAAATAGTTTCTGGATTAAAAAACCAGCGAAAAAATGAATTAACGATTCTGGTGATTTAGAATATTCCTGACGCGAAATCACTGATTCTCCCAAGGTAGTGAAAATAGATTCGTAAACATAGTATTTGGATATTGCTAGTGTTAGTTTCGTTATAACAAAGAGAAAAAGACAACAATTGTAGGACCAAACGGATGTGGATAAATAAGTTCATGATTATTGTTTCTTCAGTCTGAAAATATATATCGACAAATCATATAATTCGTTGGTGATTATTATGCAATGAATTTAGTTAGTTAATTATGTATAATACGGCCTTTGCAATTTATTAACAAATTTATCTATCAACGTGTGTTTTAATTGATTTAAAAATAATTCAATTTTTTATAACTTTATTTATTAAAATTCTCATAAACGTAAAATATCTACTTTAAATAAACGAGTTTTACTGGATAATGAACCTACTGAGAATGAGTCCGAGGATACTTTAGAAGAAACATTAACGGAACATACTGCAAGACCAACAAGCAAAGATGAAAGTGATGATTTAGCTCCAATAACTTCATTTTATCTTTAAATTTCTTGAAAAAAATTCACAGACCCAAGAAGTTACAAGCTTTGTTTGTTCAATTTGCAAAGTTCATTACAAACATTACAAACATTTACATAAAAAACACAACGATGAAATCAATAGTCAGCAAAATACTACAAATAGACATAAAAGCAAGCTTTATTCAAAAGCAGACAAATGATACCAAAACTTACAAATTCAATGTAGATTTCATTGTTTGTTGTCAGCTTCCCTTTGTGATCATAAATAATCTTTATTTTGCTATCATGTTAAATGCATTCGATGAACGTTATCAAATACCTTGTCGTCAAACTATAAAAATGAAATAATGGAACATTATGATAATATGCACGATAAGCTATTAAAAGAGCTTGAACGCCCATGTATCAATTACATGTACATGTAATATTTGGAGTTTATTTGTGTACCTCAAAAAGTAACACCAGATTTAAAATTACATGTTTATAGTAAAATACATATAAATTTTTTTGTTTATTTGATAATTAAACAGTCTTTCGATTTAAAAATGACATAAGTCTTGTTCATTTTTTCAAAAATACAATTGATTAGCTTTAAATGATATGAAATTTAGAAACAGTTACAAATAGAAATATATAACAAGAAATTTTCAATTTTCATATATAAAGCGCGGGAAATATGTTTTTCATATACACAACTCCTACAATATATCACCGGAAATTTCAAAAATGAATTTGTCATTTTGAAATCTGATATCTAGAGATCCAGTGATCCTATTCGAACAAAGATACCACTATTAGATTCGTTAGTTGAGATGAATCCAATGGTGGTATCTTTGTTCGAATGGGATCACTGGATCTCGAGATATCGGATTTCAAAGTGACAAATTCATTTTTGAAATTTCCAGTAATATATTGTAGGGGTGTGTATATTTCGTGGGAATTTTTTTACTTTCCAATTAAAACAGTCCTTGTATTTAAGTTACCGCAAGTCTTGTATTATTTTTTCAAAAATGCAATTAGCTCTAAATGATATAAATTTAGAAATCATTATTATAAAAAATTATATATGCACATTGCTTGAAAAATCCCATTATATAATTTTGGACGGGCGTTACTTTTTGGGCACTGAACATATTTGTCCATACAAACGATGCATTTTTTTTAATACAATATAAAAACGTATAGATCAAATGTAAGTTAAATTGAAAATGCATAGACCAATGCTATACATTCTTTTTCATACGGTTGAACCGGTGGGAATCTAGGAATTGACAAAAAAACTAATATGACAGTTCATATATTCATTTGGAAGATATAGAATTTATTTCAGAACATAATGTTGCAAATATCAAATATTTTTCTTAGGAATTAGAGAATTTAACCAGGAATCTAGAATATTTTAAAGAGTGAAAGAAAGTTAAATCTATTTTGTATTTAAGTCGTTATATCTAAATAGCAATAAATAAACTTTTGTAGATAAAATTGCTGGTAAACTAACGGGTTCTTTTGGTGAACCTCTAGAGGAATTCCGAATTTCCTAGTGGTTTTATTGAGGTTTATATGTTTTCTTCTAAATTCAATGAATTTTTAGAAATTTTTTATTGCAGTGTCAGAATCATCATAAGAGAATTTGCTACCTAGTATTCTATTTGATTACTATAATTGTGGATAAATTATTTCACAAAAATATGAAAATTTTTATTTTCTTTTAAAATCAATAATTATCAATGAATCACTTGTTTTCTGTAATTACTTAATGTTCTACCAGAACTTACAAAAATAGAATTAAGTTAGGTAAAGGAAATATCTTTATAGTAATATCGATTTTATCAATATTATATCTTAATATCCAATTTTTTTATAAACAAAAGAAACAACAACAATAAGAGATGCAATTAATTTATATATGAATTTCAAAGTTTTGAATAATTTAAGATTCAACACATACTACTTAACTTCATAAAGATACATAGAAAGGATGTTTGATGTACTATATCTTAATAATTATTTTATGACATTACATGTAGTAAACCCATCAAAAACGTAAAAATCTCGATCTTGTGGACTCAAAGAGCATAGCCCATTCATAATTATTTATCGAACACGCGCAAATATAATCTTATATTATTATTACTAAAAATTTAATCACATTAGAGATTTGCACCGGGTAACCCTAGAATTGTCTGTATTGGACATGGTTAAGAAACGCTACCGTTAAGCAAAGAACAATATTTGCGGTGCATGATTCCTAATTATGGTTATTCATAAAATAGGATATATGTAAATTTGCAAATAAAAGGTTAAGGACGAAACCGAAATTGATGTTTCAAGTTTTGCCAGTAGTTCGGAAAGCCAAACCTCCTAAAGTATTATGCTTAATATCAATATAATTTTCGTATACAGTAATGTGATATTTATGAGCCGGCAAAAATTAGTACAACAATCGTCGTCATATTGCAAGTTTTCAAACTTGTCTTCTTACAGTTTTATGTGTTCATTTTGAATACCAAAAAGGAAGAAATATAAAGAAGTATCGATATTACAGTATCAATCATTACACAAATATACATGTATCTTGACCTTTCATAACATATACATGTACTACTGAAAGCAATTATCAGGATAGATAAAAAATTGACATGTCTTCGAATGACTATCAGAAATTCAATATAAAATATAACGATAAGGAAATGCAATATGTTAACGCTAACGAAAGGCAACATATTAACGCTAACGAAATGCAACATTTTAACGTTAAAGAAAGACGAGCAAGGTTAATAATTTTGCTCATTACTGGAATTTTAATCATTGGCTACGGCATTTGGAATGTCTGGCGCATGGTAGAAGCTATACAATCACCTGTCATCATCGGTTCAAGAAATATAGATCGAGTTGAAATGTATGTAAAGTTTTTATTTTTAAGGGAACTATGCTTTACTAGGTTGTATGTATGTAATGACACCTATTAAATATATATAATAACAGGTGCCTGGTGTCGTGCTTTGCGGCTCAACCATAGTTAAAATTCAATGCTATACAAGCGCCGTTAATGCAGCTGACGACGATATTACTATGGCAAGACGTGAATTCAAGTAAAAAGACCAATATATAATTACCTAAATATTTAATTTGTTGAATTTTACAGGGTAAATCTTGTGATAAATACGTCTTGGTTGAAGCATATGATGCCACTGTCTTTGTTAATATGCGTGGTTTCCATAATTTGCCAGGTTACTACTTCTGTAAGGTTTTGAACTATATATAGATCAAACATGTAATCAAATTCAATTCAAACTAGACTTATTTACGCATATATATTCTGCTAGATATCTTTGACCCTCAAAAACCTCAAGTACCAATATATGGAACAAAACATCTTAGCTTTAATAATTCGACACAGAAAATTGAATTGGCCTTATATTCAAACATAGAAGCGAATAATACGGTAAATAAGACTCTATTACATCTATTAAATAATGTAAAACGACTTAATAATTTTAATTTCATAATTACAAGCGAGGGGCTATTACAAAGGATGAATGGTTTTTCTTTGGAGTATTCACTGAGCAGGAAGATCCTCGGAAAGTTAGCTTTCAATTAGTGAACATAGTAAATAACATGTTTCATAAAAGCAGCTTTTAATCAATTCTCGATATTTGCTAAAAACACAGTTTCTTCTATTTAAATAGCCTGCATTATCATATCTATATTTTAAACGTATCGAAAAAAAACAAACGGTCAAAACTGACGCAATCACTGGTGGAAGCATTAGTAATATGTACTATGATCCAACTGCAGATGTAGAACTAGTTACATCCTTTATCACTTCGAGAGTATCTGGAATTGGTTCAGATCCATATCTTTGGTGTGTTTTCCGAATTATTCCACAAAATCACAGATTTGACGAAGCAACTTTCACGCATATTTATTCTGTGGAACTCTGGTATAAGCGTATTGAATTCACATTTCTTCAGTTGACTGCTAACATGGGTGATTTCGTGAGCCTTCTAAGCACTTTTTATTTCTTTTTGCTTGGATCGAGACGCCTTAATCCATGGGGTGCAGTTCAAAAATATGTATGTTTAATTTATTGACATTAATCTTCTAAGAAACAGGTGCCTGTGAAAAATACGAAAATATCTATTGCATTCGTAACCGCTCGTAAAAGTATTGTTTTACAGATATACAAACGCGTAAGTTTGTGTATGTAAAAATTATAAAGTCAGTTTGTCATACATATTATAAAAGCAAACAGACTTTTAGATTCTTTTACTTGCGTGTTTGTACGTCCGTAAAAGATACTTTTATGACTTTTTCATGTATTTCCGTATTTTTCAGCCGCTGATATCGGTCTAAATGACAGGAACAAATGGATCCGTTATATCGACTTTGCTTTAATAATGATTAATCAAATTCTATCGCTGTAGATTCTTAAAACAATTCCACCTCCACCTGCATGCACAACAACTAACATGTTAAATACAAACCAACAAATGCCATATGCCGACGCATACCAATCACCATTCCACTCAGTTGAAAAATATCACAATGACCCACAGATTCAGCGTTTAAGAAATGAAATACGAGCTGAATTAAGAGCTGAAACACAAGCAATTGCAAAAGACATCGGAAAATTGAAATTATATTTAGGTAAACATTATTTGCAAGGTGTTGTACCGAAAAATGAATAATAAAACTATAGATATGGGATAAACGTTCGCTTCTTTGTATTTGTCTTTAGTGACATGTATTTGTGAAGTAAAAATTTTTACGTTATTATGGAATTTTATTATGTATTTTAATGAGCTTCAATGAACTCATCTCTTCTCGATTATTTATCTAAATACATGTACAATTTGCAATGATTCTGTCGGGAATAACAAGAATATTCTTTAAGCATAGGTTTTTGTGCTTTTGGGATGGTATGGAATACAACTATAAATATACTGTATGTATAATGTTTTTATTATACTAAACGATCCTATATATGAACTGGGAAAAAATATTTCAATCCAATGGGCTTGCAAAGAAATTACGTAATATTAATTGTGCATAATATAGCATATATTTTGCATCAACATTTTAAACTCAATTATTTTCTTGGATTAATAACTATTGAAAGAATGCTTTTTTATGAGTCTAATGAGGTTCTTGCTTTTACACACCCTTACAATATATTACCGGAAATTTCAAAAATGAATTTGTCACTTTGGAACCCGATATTTCGACCTCCGGTGATCCCCTTCGAACAAAGATATACCATTTGATTCGTATAAATAGTCTAGATGAATCTAATGGTAATATTTTTGTTCGAAGGGGATCACCGGATGTCGAAATATCGGGTTCCAAAGTGACAAATTCATTTTTGAAATTTCCGGTAATAGGGGGATATGTGTGTACTAATGATACCTGACTAAACTATTTTCATGATGACGAAACGTTTCGACACGTCATTCACAAAACTTTCTGATTAATCAAAATACATGTAACAGGTTAAATCACATGATGATTGATGAAATAGTACCCTAGCCACGGTGAAAAACGTATCGAACACGTGATGATAATCATATCCGACCAATAAGAATGAGCAAAAATATGTACAGCCAATAGAAATGTAGCAAATTTGAGATCAGTCACGGCAAAAAAATCCGACACAAGAAAATGAAAAATGCAAAAAATGCAGAAAACAGATACCTAAATTTATCTTGGAGCACTATTGAAAAATGTTAGGAAGGCAATTTATTTATAAACTTTGCTCGAACCCTAACCAAACCCTGATACTTGATCTTTAATATAAATCGGATATTTCAATAGCCCTGGTCGTCGTCACGTGACTGGCACTTTTTTTCGCCGTGGCTAAGGTACTAATGATGAAACCTGTGACGAATCAAAATAATAGCTAAAATCACATGTACAAAGCCTATTCCGAATTTTAAAAAATGCTACATGTGTTTGATTGATTGGCTGGCATTATAAAAACTTGAGAAAAGTGTCTACTTTTAAATACATACCTCTGGGAAAATTATGTAAAAAATAAACCGATAAATTTATAAACTTGACTTGACCTATTGTTTTTATGGTTTAGTTTGCCAAAAATTGTCTTTCGTCAGATGATTCATCATTCGCCACTTACATTTCCAACGTGGCCATGACAAAGGGTAATTTTCTAAACAATATATTAAAACAATGTTTACTTTTCTCAAAAAAACGCGAAAAAGTGGAACACTAAAGATCTAATTTAGGTGTCTGCATAATTTTTTTGCCCTCTGTACACTCCAATTCCAAACTCGAGTTATTCCAGTCATGTCTAATTTATGACAATGCCACATTTTTGTTTGAGGTTTGACTATACGTATATTTAAATGTACTTTTTGAGAACCAATATTCGCAGAAGTTTACTGGATAAGTATATCAATTTCACATCATGCAATGATCTGAATATACACATTCTTCAACAGATCCATATTTCGATGTGATGTACTCCTTTTATCACTAAGTTACCTTCTTTGGATCATTTCGTAATACATGATCAAGATATTTGCCTGTTATCGCTGTCATCTTTTGCTAGAGCTTCAATTCGTATTCGTTATTAGACGAATTTTCAATATACATGTATGTTGCAGAAAGTTGTACATGTAGTACATTAACATCAATTTTGACAATGTTCGAATAGACCATTTGATATATGGTATTCGTTGAATAGTTTTTATTCATTCACTGAATATTCGAATAAACCCTTACAGATCCAAAATAATTTGAATAGCAATTTAGTAAACTCAATTCTTTACAACCAGAATTTGCAGTAGGATCGTCAAGCTCAGACTTTACAATTATTTATGTTAGCAATTAATGCTTTCTTTATCGAATTGGCTGGATGTCAATACGAACAAGGCTTTGATGTTATTTCAGAACTGGAGAATGTTAGTTTGGATAAAAAAAATCAAAATTTTTCGTTTGCGAATAAAATGTTGATATTTATTCAAAAGCAGATAAAGCGATAAAAGTTAAGTGACTTATAAAAGAATGAGTAGAAGAGTTTAATGTAGTAAACATTTTCTGTTTAAAATGTGAATGAAGATTCAAGTTTAATGCATAATAAAGTAGACAATAACTTTGTATTTTATGAGAAACTTTGAGTATAATTCTCAATCATTTAATCTGGTTTCTCTTTTAATACTCAAATTCAAAGATATGGTGAACCAAGTTTATTGTTTCAAAATTAGGATTTCGATAGTTTCGAACTTAGAGGTGCGAAACTGAAAGTTCACTGGGCGAAACATTTCGAATTTTGAAAAATATTTTTGCTTGAAACACTAATGTATAATTAACAAGAGAAAAGGTAAAAAATGATGTTTTGATTTAGTAGAACATTGTAATGAATTAACTCTACTAAACCAAGATATAGGATATTACCATCGTTTATATATTTCTACATATATTATGGCAGAAAAAGAAGTGGATAAATAGAGAAAATATTTATCTAAAAATTGGGTTTTATATGATATAAGTACTTTTTTGAACAAATAATTTGTTATGCACTTTGATATAGATCTAATGTTTATATTTATGAAGTTTATTTTGCGAATTTTAAGTTCAAATTCATAGTTTTCTATTGTTACCGTATCCTACCAAAATGGGACCACTCAATCTTGATGGTTTGACTCTAAAGAATGGGATGGTGCCTATTTCCAAACATATCTTTCGCAGTTCGAAATTTTTGACATTCAAGTCGATTTTAGATATCAATACATATACAGTATTTTTATACTTTTAGTATTCTAACCTATTGATTGAAACCGTCCCAAAAATTTAACAACCGGTTAACCTTTGATAAAACTCTCGTTTAACCGGTGAAACAGGTTAGTTAATTGAGTTGTATTAATACACATATCATATAATTAATTTCGATTAAAAGTGTTTATAATCACTAATTTCGATATATAGAAAATAAAAATTCTAAATAAAAATAAAAATTTTCAAATTAATGACAAATAACCACCCGAAAATATGGAACCTACAAACTTAATATTTCTTTTCAAAGAAGCATAGCTTCAAAAAGTTTAAAGTTCAGGAGTGTTTTTTAACAATCATTAAATTTCCTGCATCAAAGATTTATAATTGCCTGATACATGATTCGTAATTAAGTCAATCTCTATTACCGTTTCTCCAACGGTTAAACACATCATAACGATAACCGGTTAACTGTTGAGCCGACCTGTGAACCGGATGGTTCAATGGTTAACACAGTCAACCCTTGAACGAGTCGGATCACTAATATGAATGCTCACTTATTCATGGTTTTACTAATTTAATGAAATCAGAGGTGGTACTTATTCCGGCAGAGTACGGTAATTAACTTTTTTAGATGCTATTTGCGTTTAATGCAAGATTTAATCTTGAATCATATCGCTAAAGCTTATTATTATCATACATGCGAATTTGAGACCTTTAAATCAAAAATTTTCCGTAACTTAAGCACACTTTGCAAATTCGATTTCGAAAACGTAGACAATCAAATAAACAAAATATTTCGTATATGTCATGTTATCATTATCAGCTTACGCTACTACTTAATAATGCCAGTTTAGGATGCAAACATTGAAGTAAGTTACTTAAAAGATGCATAGCAACAAAATGACGTTATCAAAACGACATGGCCTCTAAATGCAAGTTTGATGAATATAATCTGCCGAAATTTTTATTAGAATTCCCCTTGTTTCGAGTTTTCAGAAAACTAAATATGCGTTCAAATAATACATAAAAATTTTTTTATCATTAACAAATGCATTATCCACGATCTATATTGCTTCAATATCACCTCAATTCTATATGGCATCGAGCTCACATCCTACCCCAAACTAACACATTAAATTTTGACTACACCTTCTTCAGAGTATGTTCAGAATTTTTGAAAAGCTTTTACGCTTTAGAATATTGTTTTACAATGGTTTCTAGATGTTAGGTCTGGGTGAGTACGTTAATTGATTCATAATCATTAACATTCCTATTTCGTGATCTTTTTAGAATCAGAATTAGGGTTAGAGTTAAGCTAAAACGCCATAATTTTTCAAATTAATGAGCATAATATATTATGAAAGTACCTTAAAAATCTTCGGGTAAATTTTTACAAAGATTTTTTGTTCACAATGTCACGAAATGGCTTAGGTTGTCTTTTTTGGCTTGTAATGTGTGTTTTTTTCTTGCTTGTTAAGAGCTTGTGACCTTCCAAACCCTGGTAAATTTCTTTTTTCCTATTCTCTTGTATTCAGCAAGAGACTTATCCCGTCAGATCATTTTTCTTGCAACTTGCATGGCACTCAGAACTCTAATAAAAATTACTCACTTTACCTTGTCGTATGTTTAAAAGTCGAAGAAAGAAATTTGAAAAGGGATCAGTTTTACTGAACCAAATTTCAAATTTTCTAGTTTTGATTCTGAATTTTCATTACATCCGATTAAAGTCATGATAATGGCAATGTTATTTGTAAAATTGTCTTCCCGACATTTTTAATTAATAGCCCAAGACAGATTTATGCATCAGTTTCCTCGTAGTCTTACTTTTTTCATCGCTTTGAGTCGGATTTACCGGGTCGATCAAAAATTTGTGCATTCTTATTGGTTATTGACAAAAATTTGCGCATCCTATTGGATGAATTACAGATTAGGAAATTGGTCACATAAAACGCCACATTTAAATTTATGTCGTTACTTCTGTGGAAACTGTACATGTATCTACAGTACACTACGTACCGCTACGTTCAGAAACAACCAAATCTAACAGAATGTCATCATCTTCCTTAGTATCATGGATAGAAACTACAATTTCAGATAAAAATCTCAAATATTTTGATTTTAACGCTTTTAAAGACAGAGAAGTAATTGGACGTGGACATTTTGGCAAAGTATATAAAGCAACTTTAAACGACGACTTGATGGTAGCTTTAAAAGGTCTTTATGTAAATAATGAAGACTATGAACTAAACCAAAAAGAATTCATTAAGGAGGTAACTTTATTACTTTACCTGATAATGAAATTCCAACAATAAAATCTAATAAAACTGCACATCAATTAGTTAAAATTCCTTCTTCAAGTTCAGTATCATCCAAATATTATTGACTTTTATGGAATTACTAAAGGTAA
>CAJVPL010001189.1:0-15897 GCA_910591945.1 Ambispora gerdemannii | reverse complement strand
TGTAAATAAAAAATATAAAAATATAATAATATAAAATAAAAAAATATAAAAATATAATAATATAAAATAAAAAAAATATAAAAATAAATAAGTATAGTTGTTTGATATAAATATTCAGAATATCAATTTGATATACAAAATATTATCAATTTTAAACTAATACAAATATAAAATTGATATTATTTTGTCTAATAATAAATATAATAATGTAAATATTTTGTTGTCAGTTTTTGCACTTGTTAGTAAAAAAAATATTATCTATTTTCAAGCACAAAGTACAAAAAATGATGGTGGATTAGCTTTAAACAAATAATATCTGAAAACTTACAAAAATTATTTAAATAACAGATTTTTCTAAGTTTATAATGTAGTATATAATTAATTAAATTAAAAAATTATCAAGTATTATGTTACTTTTCAAATCTGAAAGATCATAATTCTTATAGTTGAATAATATTGCATTTTTAATTAATTAATATAGATTAATAATACTACTATTATAGTTGAAATAACTAAAAGACTTAAACAAAAAAATTCTAACTTGAAAATTTTTATTTATATAATTCAACATATTTTAAAAAATCTTTAATTTGATATTTGTCATTCACTATGAATTCCTTTTTTACAGTTTTATTACATTATAACTCATTTTGAATGAATACAAAAACATATTTATCAAATTGATTTCACATAATTTCTTTTGATAAAATAATTTTCCAAATATTTAGAAATACTCAGTTAAAATATTATCATGAAATATTATGACCACATAAAAATATCATAAAGTATCTCTATAAGATTCATGCTTGAGATATTTTTAGTATACAAGAACTAATTGTATTTGCCTTGTTTACTAAAAATTTTAATGCTAAAAAATATCAAGAAATTATTAAAATCTTTTTTTTATATTTTTATAGCTCTTTATTTATTATTCTAAATAAATATATTTTAATCAATCAAAAATTTTTGAAATTTATACTTATTTATTTTTTTATTTTCTATATTTAGTAAATTAAAATTCTATTTTTAGTTAGTATATTTATTTTTTATATTCTTTTCTTATTTTTAATATTATATCTATATTTGTAAAAAATATATAAATATAAATTGTAGTTAAGTCTTAACTCAATATATCAAAACTTGAAAATAAATAATATAATAAAACAAATATCTTTTAACAATTAAATAATTCATCTTTTTCTTTTAACTATATACTTTAAAACTTATAAACAAGTAGTTTTGAAGTATATTAATATTATTATTAATTTTAAAATATTTTTATATTAGTACAAAAAATTAATATTTTAATTAATATATTATTTAAAATATCTTGTTTAGTAAGTACAATTAATTAGAATATTATTTATAAATTAAATATCATTATTTTGTTCTCTTTTATATATTACTTCTCTTTCAAATTATAACAATTTTAGTAGAAATTAATATAAAACTTAGATATATTTTTTTATTATTTTTATATTTAATTATCTTTTCTAATCTAATTCATATTTATTAATTAATTACACAATTAGTAACAAATGTGTAATAATACTAAATTGCTTATTAATAATATTATCAATATAAAAATAAATTAAAAACTAATTGTAATTTGAAAAAATTTGCACTAGTAGCAAAATAAAAATAATAATCAAATTTATTTTTAACAACTAATAATTTATATAATTAGTTTTCAATTTGATTTTGTATTGAGTTTTCTGAATATAAATATTTAGTATTTGATATTTCTTTTTATTAGTACTAAAATAAATATTTTTATATTTAGATTAATACAATTAGAATAATACTAATAAAGATATTAATATTTAAAATCAATATATAAAAAATTACAAAATGACTAATGAATTATATTCTATATTATATATATCAATATTATAATTATAATTTTAAGCTATATTCAAATATTTTATAATTATATTATGAATTATATTTAAAGTACTAGAATTCAAATTATAAATTAATTTAATATCAAAAATCTTAATAGAAATCATCTTTCAAAAATAAATATCTTTTACTAATTAATTTATTATAAATTTTGTGAACTCAAATTTGTTTTATTTATTTAATTAAGATGAATAATCTTTGTACTTGAATTATAAAAATTAATTAAATATTTAGAGAAATATAAATATTTAAAGTTAACAAATTTTTCTTGGTATTTTTTTGAATTGCTAATATTGATTAAAATTAGTAAAAGTTTTTTAAATATTTAGTTTCTTTATATTAGTTTTATCTTAATTAGATTTAGTAAATTCTTTAATAAGTATTTAATACTTTTATTGATATTTCAGATATAATAAATAAAAATATCATATAATTAAAATCTGTATTCAGTTTGTGATTATATAATAATAAAACAATAAGAATATACAAATTATATATATATATTAGTAACTATTAAAGATTAATTTTATAATTTGAATTAGAATAAAAGTTAGTGAGTACATCTAAATATTTCTCACCTGATTTAATAATAACAAAAATAATCAATAGTATTATATATTTTTATTATAATAAAAATTAAAATTAAAAAATAATCTATGATTAAGATTAAAATTAAAATTAATATTAAAAATGATGATTTAGATTATATATAAAATTGTTTTTTTGATATTTTTTATTAATACTTTAAATCAGATTAGATATTTATTTCTTGTATTTTTTATATTTTTCACATTTTTTATTTTTTATATCAATTTGTTTTATTGAGTTAATCAAAAATTTATATATTTTTATTGACTGTTTTTTATTCTAATCAAATCAAATAAAAATATATAAATATATACAAGAGTTAATGTGAAAAACAAAATTATGCGTAATATTTTTTATTAAAGCTTAAAACTAGATTTGAATATTTATTTTCTGTATTTTTCATATTTTATATTTTTTTGTATTAAATTAATTTTGCTAAATTAATCAAAAATTTGTGCATTCTTATTATTTGTTATATAAATATGATTAAAAACAAAATACAAATTATAATTATACAAATATTTTGTAATATATTAAATAAAGTTTTTATTAATTAATTTATTTTTATTTATAATTAGCACTTTTAATTCAAAGAATCTAGCACTAATATTTTTATTAATTATTCAATATGATTATATAATTATAATTTGAATCAAATTGTATATTATGTAAAATTATTTTTCTAATTCTATTTTTTGAGAGAGTTTTTAAAATAAATTATTTTAATTAAATTCATTCTAATATAAAAATAAAAAATATTTATTAATAAAATTGAAACTTTTATATAAGATAAATTTTTAATTTTTATTATATTTTATTAATAAAATTATCTGCATGATTTTATAATTTTATTAGTTACTATATATTTTTTATAATTTTGTTAATAACTATATATATTTAAATTTTTATATTTAATTTAAAAATATTTTTTAATTATAAAGTAAATACAAAATTTTTTATTAATTAAAATATAATAAAATTTTATATTTATTTGCAATTAGAATATTTTTTTCTGAATTAATATAAAAAATCTGAATATATATAATAATAATTAAAAATAATATAATAACAAAAAAATTATTAATAAAATATAATAAATATATAAAAATACAAGTTTTTCTTTTAATATAAAATATTTTAATTTTAATAATATATTTTTTATTTTTATATTAAAATAAAAATAATATTATATATTTTAATATATATTATTTTTAGATTTTTTAAATTTAATTTTATATAATATTCTCTAATTATATATAAAATTAATAATTTTGATATATTTTAATTATAAAAAATTAATAATTTTATATAATTAAAAAATATTATAAAATTAAATTTTCAATTTAATATAAAAATATAAAATATTTATTTATTAATAAAATTAAAAATTTTTATATAAAAAATATAAATTGATTAGATTTTATTATATTATATTTTATTAATAATTTTTTTGTTATTATATTATTTTTTATTGTTATTATATTTATTAAATATAAATTATAATTTTTAGTTTAATAAAAATAAAATTTCTTAATTTATTATATTTTAATAAAATTAAAAATATTAATTTTACTAAAAAAATTACAAAATAATATAAAAAATTAATATAATATAAAATAATATAAATTAATATTTCTAAATACAATTTTAATTATAATTAGTTATTTAATTTATATTAAATAAAAAAATTATTTTAATAAAAATTAAATAATTAGTTGTAATTTAAAATATTATTAGTTTATATTCTATTATTTTATATTATATTAATAATAAATATTTAAAGAATTTATAATATTTATAACAAAATTTTATAAAAATAATAATATTTAGTTATTTTTAAAAAACTTTAATTTTTAATAAATATTATTTATATATAAAGTTATAATT
This sequence comes from Ambispora gerdemannii, assembly GCA_910591945.1. Taxonomy (NCBI): domain Eukaryota; kingdom Fungi; phylum Glomeromycota; class Glomeromycetes; order Archaeosporales; family Ambisporaceae; genus Ambispora; species Ambispora gerdemannii. Next base: position 11,520 of record CAJVPL010001189.1, on the reverse strand, counting down.
AAATTTAATAAAATTAGAAATTATATAATATTATATATTAGTTTTAAATTTAATTTGAATTTTAAATTAAATTTGTATTTAAACAAAATTTATTTAAATTTATAAAAATACTGAATTAAAATATTATATAAAATTAGTTAATTAATTAATAGTCTATTTAATATATATAAACTTGCAAAAATAATATATTACTTTAAAAATTTATTATTAAATTTTTAATTTATAATTATAATTTATAATTATTATTAAAAAATAAATATTTAAATAAAATAAATCAAATTTTAAATTTTTTTAAATCTATAATATTTGTTAAAAGTTATATATTATGAAGTTTTATAAAAAATTCTAGTATTAATTCAAAGCTTAAAATTTTTATACTTATTTTAAAACTAATAATTTTTAAAAAAATTTATAATAAATTAATTTAATTATTTTATATATATAATATTGATATTTAAAAGTTTGTATTATAATAATTAATATATTAATTTAACTAAAAACTAATATGATAATAGTTTAAGTTTTATTAATTAAAAAATCACATGAATTTCTTAATTTTTCTAAAATAAAAGCTATAAACTTTTGAATTAATACCAGGAATATTAGAATTTAATTTTTGTAATATATAATTTTTGATAGTCACTATATATAATTTTCTGAATTTTCATCATTAATATTAACTATTTTATATCAATTTATATCTTTAATTATAATCTATAACTTTATTTAGAATTCCTTTAAATATTTACTTGAACTCAAACTGAATTTTTTGATCAGATTTGAGTTTGGTTCAAAGTTCAACCTGAACTCAAACCAGATTTTAGATCAGGTTCAAGCTTGAAATGAATCAGACTTTTTTCAGAATTCTAGTTCGATCATACTGCTCTTTTTTTGAGTAAAAAATATCATGCAATTAATTGCAAAGTGAATTTGATATTTTTTATTATTTTTAATCAATAACATATATTGTATTATTCCAAATTGGGGATATTACATTATGAAAAAATCATATGCAATATATATCTTGTATGGGAATGCGATAAGCGGAGTAGTCACGTATCCAATTGCAAAGATCAGGTGTTACATACGAATTTGACCAATCCAACTCAAATAATTTAAAATTTACTATATATAGCAACTATCTTTCAATCTCTAAATAAAAAAAATGTTTAGTGCGAAATTTTAGATACAGTTTGGTCTTTGAAGATAGCATCTTATCTAACAAAATTTCCAATGAATTACTTCGCTTTAACCTCCCTTCTATGGTAGAAAAGGGATGCTATTGACCTTTTTTGGTGAATCCCTAGCTCGTATTTTAAATAGGGATGCAGGCGTAACTAGTTATGATATAAACTGTAACTAGTTACGTCATATCTCGTACCTCTCTGAGGGTCATATGTCTGCACTGCTTATGCTTGTAATTGATGAGCGTATCCTTTATACCTTGGCTAACAGTATAAGCTAAGCATTTTTATTGGTCTTTCCACCTTGGTAGATTTCGAGCTATTTGCGATTTCTCGTTTTGACGCCAAAACATTGAGATTTTCACGTTTCTAATTGGTCAGTGCTTGGTGCCAGACGATTAGGAAACATCTAGGAAATCCAGAATTTCACTTAGAGGTTCTTGTCCAACGATAAAAAACAACTCAATTCAGTAATAAGGCATTTTGAATTCACTGAATTGTTACTCAGGATATACTGAATTATATGAAATTTAAATTCAACGATGAGTCAGGACTTGATTCAATTTAATGAAATCGCGAGTTAACAATTCTTGTTCCCAGATCACTAAATCACGCTCAATTTAGTGATGTCTATTAGTATTCTTTCGATTTAGCATTTTGACATTTGATTACCGATTCATCGGTCAATCAAGCCCTGACTATATCCAGTATGCATATCGGTCTGGTGATAACGATTCATTTAATATCGATATCGGTCTGGTGATAATTCATTTAATTCAGTATAGCGATAGTGATAGTGATAAGAATTATTGTGTAATGTAACATGCACTTTCTGATTTCTCATTGGCCAATAATACGTATAATCACATGAAAACAAAACGTCAAAATGTCATACAAACGTAGCTTCTGCATGCCAAGAAATTTATTTATGCACGACACACTCACACCTGGTTGCCCTTTTTTGTTTGATATTTTTTCTCTGAATGGATTACGTATCTTTATTTGTTACTTCTATCTAGTCTAACTCATTTTTCGGAGGTCGATTCGGAGAATAATGTTGGTGAATTCTTTTGAGAAATTATGTTTTTATCTTTGTAATCCTATAGATATATGCATAGTATGAAATTAACGTGAAACTGGTTTTTCTGATTGCTTTATTGGTACATGTAATAGTAATTGTTATAAATACAGAGAGCAGTATTATTTTGCAAATAAATCAAGATTTTTTGTCGTCTTATGCGTAGTATACAAGTGTACAATTTAACTGGTTGACGCTACTTGAATTCGGCGTAGAAGGTTTTTATTGGTAATTTTTTTTTACTAGTCGAACCGAACTATAAATGAGATAGCAGTATTTACGTATTCCGCAATTAATTAATATTCGCTACGAACAAAAAATCTATTTAATTTTCCAATGTGATTTATGTCATTAATCAAAAAAAAAAAAGTTAATACAGAAACACAAAACAACATCAGAAGTTTTTATTATTAATAAATAGTCACTTATACACAAATATATTCGATGTCGAGAGAAATGTCTCAACATAAAAAATCAATAACCAGAGAAAATTTACCACCACCTTTGTCAACTTTAAATTTAAACAGAGCCAAAGATGTCAGTAGTGATAATAAAAGTAACAACAACAGCAACAATATTAAAGAAACCGATAATTATAGTCAAGTCTCAATACCGTCTGACTCCGCTATTCCTACATCTGGATTCTTTAACGATCTTTTGTATATTCCTCCGTCTGAACCACCGTCTCCAAGTATTAATAATTCTTTTCGAAATTATACGTATACTGGTGCTCCACATTCGCAAAACTCTATTAAACGATCGCAGAAAGGAAAGGTGACAAATGGATCCTCACAAAGTGAATCTGCCAATACTCGATCGAATTTAAGAGATGATTCTAATACAAGGTATCGAAATTTTCAATTCAAACTTGTAATGTGTAACCTTTTTCAATATTATAGTAATAATTCTTTAATTTCAAAGCACACAAATAGCTGAAAAACTTGAACCAATCGGACAACAACAGACTCAAAATGACGAAGTTTCGGTTCGAAAATACTGGGAACCCGGAGCTTCCGAACCATTAGCAGAAGAAGAAGAAGAAGAGTATGAGGCAGCTTCCAAAGTATATACAAAAATGACTGTTGTCATCATGTTTTTATTATGCTGATCATAATTGAATTGAATTGATAATTTAGGATGATATTTATGATATTTATGATCGAATTCGCATTAAAGAAGATCGAGTTCGATCGCCGAATCAGCGTAAATTTTATTATTTCTTTGAACATCCGAGTTCTATATATGCGAGAATATTTGCAGTATTTTCGGCCTTATGCGTTTTTGTGATGATGATCATTATTTGTGTGGAATCTTTGCCGGCTATCTATAAAAATGAATGGCGATATTATCGTGAAATATGGTAAGAACTTTCAATTATTCCACGTAATGACAATATTTTAGTTTTACTAGAGAGCAAGTATATAATCTTTTCTGCTGAAATTAATCATTTTATCGAATAGGCTTCCAGTTGATATTGTCGTTGTAATTGTGTTCACTACTGAATTTGCTGGAAGATTGTATGCTTCTGTTGATAGGATTGCATTCATGAAACGTACGTAATCATTTGCTCAATTAATGAGACGAGTCACTAAATAATTGTTATGTTTATTTATTACATAGAACTATGGAATATCATCGATGTTGCTACAATTGTTCCCTTCTATACTGAACTGTTTCTTCCGCTTACTTCTGAGGTACCGTAATCAATCGCCTTTCTTTAATCGTTTTTTATATTGAAAAATAAATTTTTTATCGATTACTTTTTAGTCGGTATTTCGTTACCTTCGGATTTTACGATTATTTAGAATCCTTATAATTTTTCAGTTTACCAGATACACAAATTGTTTCAATGTGAGCAACATCTCAAATTTTTTATTTTCACTTATGCTAAGAGAATAAAACTTTCAACAGCTGACGTTAAAGTTTCCGTTTTTTTGAAAAGATTACCATGCGAGTTTTCAAACGATCCGCAAGTCAAATCGCATTAGTATCAACATGGGTTTTTGTGATAATTCTTACTTCGTCAGCACTTTTATATTATTTGGAGCGGGGTGATTTCAATGATGATGACAATACATGGTACAGAATCGGACTTAGCGGGCAATTAGAAGTGAGTCCCTATCAATCAATAATCCACAGTTTCTGGTGGTCAATCGTTACCATCACGACAACCGGTTACGGTGACGCAGTTCCATTAACAGGCTGGGGAAAAGTCGTGTCGGGAATGACGATGTTATGTGGTATTTTGGTGATTGCTGTTCCGACATCAATTATCGGCTCAAATTTTGTAACTGAGTGGGCGTTGCATCGACGTGTTCAATTCCAGATGAGACTTCGCCGAACTAGAGAAAACGCTTTTGCTGCGAAAAAATTTCACGAAAATAAAAATGAGCGGATGGAGACGCTTCAGAACCAAAATCAGACAATGTTAGAAGCACTCGCTGAAATCCAAGAACGACTTGCTGATATCAATCCACCTCAATACTGGCAAAAATACAAAAAGCTCCAAATCGAGCATGAAAAAGCCAAATTACGAATAGCCGAGCTCGAGGAGAAAGTAGTTATGTTGAAGCGTACTGCCAAGAATCTTGAGAATTTCAATAACTTTGGCCGAACACCCAAGGCAAAGAAAGGCAACTTTGAGACTATACATAAAGACAGTTACTTTCGCGGAACAGAAGAAACAAACGAGGAGTATAACAATTCGACTCAGAATTCCTATAAAAAATGGACTAATTTTAAGCTGCTGAAATTTAAAAAATATCCGACGACCAGTGAAATTGCTTCCACAAAATCCGTTAGTGATAGTGAGATAGATATTGATAAAAATACTGGAATTAGTTTGACGAAAACACCTTTGAAAGTAGTGAAGAAACTTCGTCAGACATTTTTACAGGAAAGAAAAGTCGGTAATTCTTTGCAACAAACACCGCATATTTCTGATAAAGAATGGATAGTAAGTTCTCCTATTGAAGCTTTTCAGAATACAAATCCATTAGCGCAAGATGATAACGTTTCAGACTTGGTACAAAATGACAGCGAATCAACAAACATACAAACGCAATCGGAGCCTCCATCCGACAACGAAGACAATCAGCAAAGTGTCATGACATTCCCTGGAACTGCCAAAGAATTAAAACTTGCAACGTTAGCTGCCGGAAAAGTTCCAGTCCGTCGACGAAAATCGGTGCGCAGACAATTGCATAACTTGACAGGTATGTTCGAAAAGGAATCCAAAAATAAAAACGATTTAGATCCTGGTGATCAAGATTTGGAAAAGGGTTTAGGAGGAATTCGTGCACCTATTGCATCTTGGTCTTTGCCAATATCAATTACGCCAACAAGACTTTCACCGTCACGATTAACACCTAAAGCTCAGGTGAATGACGATAATAATAAATTTTTCAACGAAAATAACATCGAAATCTTTGTGGAGAGAACATCTCCAGGAGAAAAAACTGAGAAAATTCAAAATGACTCGGAGTTTGTTGTCGATTTAGCAGATTCAAAATTACCTCTGTATTTAGAGCCAGAGCTGCCATACTATACTCAAAATGTACAGCAAATTTCTTTTACTGCTCCAATTCCAACTCCGACCGATTCGAGTTTACCAAATAGTGCTATTCATGAAACACCAAATGATTTAACATTGGATGATTTAGAGAACACGCAAATTCTATCAGAAGAAAATTCACAAAAAGAAAGTGAAAGTTCAAATCGAAATTCAAAAAATTTGACGTTTGCAGAACCAATTATAAGAAATGAAAGTCCAATGAGAAAAGAGTAAAAGAAATCATATATTCCTTTATAAATTTTACAGTAATCTTTAGATTTAAATATAGATTGAAGCTATTCAACATTTTCAGTAAATAGTTTGCGAATTAAACATTTCAATGTATTTAATGTTTTTTATTTTCTTCCAAGTTACATTTTCTGTTATGTACAGTCATAAGAACATTCTATAGGAACACAATTTTGAGAACCAAATAATTAATATTTATAATAAAAACAACCTCTATAGGAACTAATTTTTATGGCCCGACCACGTTCTTAGAAAGATGGACATGATAAACACGTAACGATAACGGTACACGTGCCACATAGCGATAGCAATAAATGAAAAACGCACGATTTTTTTTTACAAATGATTTACAGACGGAACAATTTGTTTTTTTCCGGAGGTAGTAATTCTATTTAGTTCGGAGATCTAATACCTTCATTCATTACCGTTGCCTTTCATTCATTACTTCATTTAGAGCAAAAGCAGTAAAGTGATTAGGTTTGCCCCTGCATGATATATAAATTGCTTTTTACAAGTTTTCTTAGCGTTTAAGAAAAAATTACAGTTTACACATGCAAATGATGATGATATTAATCATACAGACATAATTTTTTGCCTTTGGATATACCTTGTCTGAATTCTCAGAAACACTTCTTCAATGACATGAATATTAAAATACGGTAATTCCGAATTCTTTTTATTTGGCCACTTAAGTAATCATTTAATATTAAAAAAAACTGATTTACTTGATATAGAATCAAATACAAACTTTAAGAAAATGCGCCTTTCTATGATTCAAGATGCTTCAAGTAGTCATTTCTTTTTTCCTTACTATGAAATTTAGTTGTGTAAATTATTTATTATCAGATTAAAAAATTCTTTTGGTTATGACCCTGTTAGCACCGAAACATTCAGCAATTGCTGTTCCTGTTATTTTAAATATTAAAGAGAAATTATAGAATTCAGTTTCTTGAATATAGATTCAACGAATTTAAGATATCATGCTATAGAAGATGATGTTTTGGGTATATTAATGTATTTCTATTTTGGTGTGCTTTTGTATTGTTCTTTTTTTGAGTTACGTACATTCAACTCAACAATGAGAGTTTTAAAAATACTACATATAGTTTCCTGATAAAAAAAAAGGGCCGAGATAAAGCATCTGCGCCGAGCTACTGGACTTGGAAAATACGTATAGCACAGCCAAAATCTCCGAGTTACCAAGAACCAAAAAAAAATCATTTGAAGTCATACATATACATATAATGCATAAATCCAGTAAGATCTTCACACTAGCGCGTTCAAAACGATAATGATAACGATAACGATACCATTTCTTTAATCAGATATTTCTATTCATTTTAGCCATTCTATTATATGTGCATATGCACCGATTCATTTTTAACTTTTACAAATAGAAACCATTAGAAGGCACAATATAGCCCGTCAGTTTTTTTTTTTTGATTTGTAATTTGCAAAAACTTTTCGAAGAAACCATATCACAAAGAAAGACCAATTTCCTGTGATGCATGAAAGCGATCTCCTTATTTTCCAAATTCTCTCCGTATTTCCGGAATATATCCTGCAGAAAACAATCAATGCATAGAAACGGTGGATTGAGGAGTTACTAGGCCTTCAATATAACTGATTAAACGTTAAAACCCCTTGTATTCTTTATATCTATCTTCTTATGTATTATTTGTGATATGGAACGCAGTAAAACGAAAAAAATTGCTAATTTTTGTGCTGCATCAATTAATATTCGAATCTGCTTGTTATAAAAACCTCCCTTCTCAAAATTTAGCTTACCGTACGTACTCGAACCCACTTTTGCATGAATATAAAACTATCTTCAAACTTCTCTCTTAATCACTATTTCCAATTTCCAAAGACTGGTTCTTTTAGTGGAATATACCTCTATTTATTTTTTTATCTTTATTCCCATGGCGAATCCCAATTTCTATAATACAGTAGATGTAGACTTTAATCCCTTTAATCCTTTTCATCATCCAATATTAATTCTTTCAACAATAAACCGCGAAGAAGAAATCAAGGTTTGCAAACATGAACTGCCACTGGAGATGTTGCAAGAAAAAGAATTAATTGCTCAAGGCAAAGATATAAGTCGAAAACAAGTCAACTCATCTCTTTTATATAGATGGATTTGTGAAAGGTCTAAAAAGAAAAAACGTGGTGACTGGTTCTGCAACATTCAAAATTGCATTTTGAATACAAAGTCTATGTCACCAGTATTAGCAAAAACTTGGCCAAAGCTCCCCGAGCCCTTCAAAAACATTTTCAGAGAACTTTATGAAAATCTAAAAATAGAACGTTCGAGACCACAGGAGAAATTTATATTTATATTTGATGAACAAAGTTTGCATAATTCACCGAGTATTACCGCGGCCACGAACACAAACAATAATCATGGAGATTTCGCGCCCTCTAATTTAAATGGTTTACAGTTGGGCCCCCATTTATTAAATGGTCAATATAACATCATTGATAATTACAGTAATATTGCAACTATGTATACAAACCAAAATCATAGTAATTTGTCATCCCACTTGGATGGCATGCCCTCTAATTTAAATGATTTACAGCTGGCCTCTAATTTGCAAAATAACAATTGGACCTCTTACGATGATTGTTCGATCCATGAGGACGGTGCACCCTCTAATTTAGATTGGATCATTGATGCTTACAATAATCATGGTTATTTGTTAAATAATTCGGATGGTGCACTCTCTAATTTAGATGAATCGCCCTCTACTTTAGTTGATCCACAGTTGGCCATCAGTTTGCAAAATAGCAATCGGATCTCTTACGATAACTCATCTAATATTACTGACTATAATAATCACGGTGATTCATTGATTGCTCCGGGTGCACCCTCTATTTAAAGGTATTTTTTGGAGATATGATGCATCATCTCTCTAGTTGAAGATAAACTGACGATATATCTTTCATAATTTAATCGAACATCAACAATAATTGATAATTTTAATAATAATCCTTCGCCATCAAAATCAATTTGTTACGAAACAAAAGTTCAAAAATTTAAATTTAGTTAAGCAACGACACCAACACCGTTCAACTAACTCATGATTATAATAATGCTGTTGCTTATCAGCAAACTTCGAAAACGTGTTGGTATAGAGTCGAATGGGAAATGGTCATCCAATGCCACGATAGATAACATATTATTTACAATTATCGCGCTTGAAACGTGACACGCGGAACCTGAGACATAAAACGGAAATACAAACGTTTAGCCTTCAGACAGCGAATAGAGTTACTAAATCCTGTTTATGATAATATCAACAACACCACACCACATATGATATGCCATCGAAAAGATGCAACAAAATTATGGGCCAAGATTTTATAATAACAATTATGGGGAACGTAATGTTCCAATCAGACAAGACTCTTCGAATTCGAGGAAGACTTGGATGATGCGTTCTCTGCAAGATCTTTTCTCTCTTATGCCAATAATAACTTTAACTCGTCAATCTCGTCACCAAAATTAATTTAAAATTAGCAAGTCTCATTCTAAGCAAAAAACTTGCACGATAAATTAAATCATTCCTTGTTAAATCAAAAACTCTCACTTTGACCCGAACACAAAAATCTCATTCATTATCATCATGATATTGCGACTTATCATTTCAAAAAAAATTATTATCTCCGAAACTATTATTCGATCAAGAATACTAACAATATACATAAGCAATATTTTAACCCTTAAAATATTACCAATTATCCATTTATACATAAACACTAAATAGCAATTTACGAAAATTTATCCGGAATCTACATTTCCATTTTAATCTAAAAAATTTTATTGAACCAGAAATTACATAACCGAATCACATGATTTTTATCGATCGAATCGACGAATCAAATTATCACGTGTACGTCAAAATCATGTGATTATTATATAATCACGTGATTATGATTAAAATAATCCAGGTTACAAATTCATTGTTTTTAGTTAGATATATAACTGATTTTTCAAATAATATCAATTGAAAATTATATTAAATTTTAAAATTTAAACTTTTATTTTACTAATTTAATATAATTTTATAAATATAAAATTAAAATATTATAATATAATTAACATTATCAATAGTATAACTTTGTAGAATTGATATAGAATTTATAAAATTTTAATAAATATAAATTGTTTTGGTTTTAAAAAATATATTTTTATTTAAAATAAAAAAATTTAAACTAAAATATTTTTTTCTAATAAAAATTTATAATTCTTGAATAATTAAATATTAATTAAAATAATCAAAAAACTTAATTTTTATATTATATAATCTTTTTTCTTGAATTATTATTTTTTTTTGCAAGCATTATCTTTTTTCTTTTATAGTTATATTTTTTATATTAATCATTTTTTAATAATAATTTTTTTTTGTATATTTTATTTTATTAACTTTTTTTTGTTTTCTTTGTATAATTTTAATAATATTTTATTAATAATAAATTAAAAAAGTAATATAATTTTTTACTTTTTTTTGTAAATAAAACTCAAATTGAATTTTAGTATTAATTTTTGGTTTTTTAATTAATTATAAAAATGAATATAAAAGAAAAAAATAAATAATTCAGTATTTAGATAAATAATTTGAATTATTTTATATATAATTTCTTTATTATATTTAATTTTAACTTATATACTTGTTTTTTTACCAAAGTTATTTAATTAAATATATTAAATAATTTACTAATAATTTAATTTACAATATTTGTTGTCTTTTTTTGAATTAAAAAATTTAACTATTAATTTTTATTATAATTAATATTATAAAATATTAATTACTTAAAGAAAAATTATATATAATTAATTTTGTTGAGTTTTTGAGTCTATTTATATATATATATATTATAAAACTTATTTTAATAATAATTATATTATAAATTATTATTTAAAAGTGAAAATTAAATATAATTTAAAACAAAAATTAAAAATAATTTAAAAATATAAGTAAAATAAATATAAAATTTAAAATTAAAATTTATAACAAAATATTAATATAAAATAAAAAAGAAATTATATTTTTTTAATTAAATAATCTTTTTAAAGATTTAGAATATATAATATTATTTTTGCTAATTGTATTATTTAGATAACTATATTAATTTAATTTATTATAATTAAATTATATAAAAATATTATTATTTTATTTGTTATATTTAAATAAATCAAATAATAATATTTTCATATAATTTTAATTAACAAAATATTAAAAATTTTTTTATTATAATATTCTAATTTATTAAAATAAAAATTATAATTTATATTAAATATATAGTAGCAATCAAAAAGAATGGAACACTAAAAACAAATTTATTAATAAAACATAGTAAAAATATGAAAAATGCAAGTTTTTCTCTTTATATAAAAGTTTTCAATTTTACTAATAAATATTTTTTATTTTTATATTAAAATAAAGATAATA
>CAJVPL010001188.1:0-15907 GCA_910591945.1 Ambispora gerdemannii | reverse complement strand
AGTACCAATAAGATTTAAAATATAAAATGATGTAATAATAGTATGAGATGATTGGTAAATTAAATAATGATAACATATAAACAAAAATGATGCGATAATAATATAAAATAATTGGATAAAAATGTAAATTAATGCTATTGGATAAAAATGAAAATAAAAAGATAAAAATAAAAATAAAAGAAAAAGTTTAAATAAATATTATTGCGCTAAAATATAACGTGATATAACTGATGAAAGGTAGAATGGTAACAATACTTTTTCTACTTCATACTCTTATACTTTTTATACTTTTATACTTTCTATACTTTTTATATTTTTTATACTTTTATATATTTATACTTTTTATACTTTTATACTTATTTATTCTGAGTAAAGATAATTTAGCCAATTAAAGTTCTTTGAGATTTATATTTTTTCTCCTTTATTTTTTTACTTTTCATATTTAATAAATTAGAATTCTATTTTTAGTTAATATAATTATCTTTTATATCTTTTTCTTGTTTTAATATTATATTTGTATTTTGAAGAAAATATATAAATATGAGTTATAGTTGAGCTTTAACTCAACATGTTGGAACTTGAGAATAAATAATATAATAAAACAAATACCTTTTAACACTTAAACAATTTGCATTTCTCTCTCAAAAGTACACTTCAAATCTTGTGAACAAGTAGTTTTGAGACTGTATTGAGCTGATTAAAATATTGATATTGAATTATTGAATTGATATTTTATTATAGACTAGTCTTTTGATATTTTTGTTATAATTGAATTATTTGGAATTTCTTAACTAAAGATATCATAATCTCTTTCTTTTGAGAAGAACGAAGTGAAAAAGTCTTCATTATTTTTTTATTTTGTTATTTTAATTAGTTAGTTAAATTATTAGTTACTTTAATTAAATAATTCGTAAATTAATTAGTTAGTACAGTTATTCAGAATACTATACCTAATTGAAATACTATTATTTTATCCTTTTTCCCTTTCAAACTATAATAATTTCAGTAAAAATTGGCATAGGACTTAGATATCATTTTTGCATTCCTCTTATATTTGTTTAATTATTTCTCCCAACTCTTGTTCACATTTATTAGTTAATTACCCTATCAGTGAAAAATGTGTAACATCATAATGACTTTTTGAAATTGGTACTTTTGTAATAATTAAATCAGATAAAAGATAGAATTTATGATTTCATTTTGTCAGTAATAATTTATTTGATCTATTTCTCTCTTCTCTCTTTTTTTATAAATAAATTTAGATTTTTTTATATTCATTAATTTTATTAATTATAATAATTATATATGTTTAATATTTATTTATTTGTTCATAATTTAGATATTGAATTACTCTATTAGGACAATTATTATTATTTTATTTATTCATATTTATAAGAATACTTTTTTATGTAAATAAGTTTAAGATAAATTTATTAATTGTTATAAATAAATTATATTAATTGAGATAATTTTCAGTTTTAATTTCAATAAAACTTATTCTTTATTTATTAAATAGTGAAACAATCTAAAGAGTTATAGTACAGAACAAAGATATTTGAATTAATTTATAGGTAAGATATTTTTGAATTTAAGTTTTTATGTGAAGAATTATTGATAAAATTCTTTTTATTAACTTTTAATTGTCACTTTTTCTAGCTAAAAGTCTTAAATTATTTAATTATAAAGCATTTTTTAATTAATTAATCAATATGTTTGCCATTAACAATATCAATATCTTTTCTGAACTAAGGAATCTAATCACAATTAATTATAATAATTTTAAAGTCTAATTTTACTTGAAGAAGAATTATATACAATTTAATTTTGTTTTTTTATTAATATTTGCAAGATCTATATATATATTTTGATTATATTATGAAGTATTAGTTCAGAACTTATTGTATAATGTACTCAATTTTTTAAAAGAGAATAAAAGAAATAGAAAATAAGAGCAAGATCAAAAATAAAAATAAAAATGAATTTAGAATAGAAAATAAAAGTGAAATAAAAATAGAAAACAAAAGTGAAATTAAGATAAAAAACAAAAGTAAAATAAAAATAGAATTTTAAAATAAATTTAAACTAATAAAATCAGACTAGACAAATTTTATCAAACTTGAGAAATTGATAAAATTATTATTAATCCAGTAATAATAGTATAATTTTAAATAATTTTAGATATTTACTCTTTATTTTTTTTAGCTGTTTCTTCTTGAATTCTTTTTTTCATTTGATAGATTACTTACTTTTTTCGCAGTTGGTCGTTGTTCTAATTCACTGATTAAATTATTTTTTTTAAATACTTATAATTATAATTATATATTAAATTAAAGTAATTTAAGTACTAATATATAGTAATAATTATAAATATTTGAATATCTAATAGTATTTAAAATTATATTATAATATATAATTACTAATTACTTATATTTATAAATTAATAAAACTTTTATATTAAATATTATATATTTATAAATTTTTATATTTTAAATATAATTAGTTATTTCATAATATATATGTATATTTTAATATTTAATAATTTAATTTTTAATATCCAGTAATTCAATTTTAGCAAAAAAATTATTGTTCAATTTGTTATAATTAAATAGTAATATTTTTGTTTAAATCAAATTGCTAAATATTAAAATATTATATTTTAAAGTAACCAATTCATTATTAACAAAAATGAAATAGTTAATTTAGAATATAATATTTAATTACAGTAATTTAATTTGAATAAAAATAAAATAACATTATTTGATTTGTTTAGTTAAAACAAATCAAATTACTAAATATCACATTCTAAATTGACTGATTTATTTTTTTGACAATTAATTTCTAATAGAAAATTTATTGATAACTATGAATTTGTTACTTTAGAATATAATATTTTAATATTTAGTACATGATTTATATGAAAATATTATTATTTGATTTGCTTAAATTATATAAATCAAATAATAGTATTTTTGTTCAAATCAAATTACCAAATTAAGATATTATATTCTAAAGTAATTAATTTATTGTATTTGAACATGAAAGTTTATGTACATGTACAATATCTAATATAAAAGCTTTACCAATCTATAAATATACAAGTAATCAAGTATTGTATTATATTTTATATTCAGAAAATTTGAATTGTTATATATATAATTTTGAACAATACTAGACATTCAGATACTTATAGCTGCTATTATATATTAGCTAATATTAGTTTGATAAAGGTGTCTCCTTCCCATCCCCAGGTAAGATCTTTTACCCAATTAAAATACTTAATTTGTATTACTTAAGATCACCATAGCTAATAAATGTTACTGCCCTAAGTATGGTGCATAACATCTAAAGTTATCAAACATTTGTATTTTATAAAATGAATAAACTTCTTTATTAAGAAGTAAATATCCATAAATATGCTCAGAAAGGGTCTATTCTATCATTTTTACGGATTAAATTTTGTATTTACTTTTTAGTTTATCCATTTATAAAATACAAATGTTTGATGAATTTAGATTTTATGCACCATACACATATTTATTTCTTACATACTGGGCATATGATGTGTGAGTCACATAAAATCGGAGGAACTCATCTAAAGCTCTGTTCGGGTCGAGTTTGAGGTCAACCCGAACCGATAATTTCGGGTCGTGTCGGGTTTGATCCGAAATCGTAAAATAGTTTTTCGTTAATAACTTTTGTTTTTACTAAGCCACTTGTATTTGTGTCTTAAGTAGAGTTGTTCGGAATGTAATTGTGTATTTATCCACAAATTTTCGTTTAATTTCAATTAATATCGAACGAGAAATAACATTTTTAGGCTGACCCGAAATATTTCGGGTCGAGTTTGAGCACTAAATTCATCTTTATTTTCCGATTGCGAATGTAATACAGGTAATAGGTAGCATTTATATGGATTCGGCCAACATTAATCTTATCTTCCGGTACTCATATCTCTATCGAGGAATATAGTTTAACTTTAAACGGGACGGGTAATAAAACAAAGTAACAAAAAAGGGTAAAGATTACTTCTTAAGAACTACATGTACATGTATTATCGACAAACAGATAATATTACCTAATGCTAACGCTAAACTGAAAAAATCTCATATTACATATACCTGCATAAATCAAACATTACGTAACTTAATGTAACATTGGAAGTTTCAAGCACAAGTAATACCGAATCAATGATATACCGGAAGATAATTATTGCGTTATGCGTCATCAATACCTGAAACCATACTTTTCCTTATTCCATTTGACGATCAGATGGCATTCAAATAAATATATATATCCCTCCCTGAAGCACACAAACCAGAATAATTAGACAGTGTCGCTGAAACAGAATTCAATTTATTCATAAACAAGACCACGATACTTTAAAATTTCTTTCTACAACCATGAATCTTCGTTTCGGTTTATCTTCTTTCATTTGCATTGTAGTGATTATGGCCTTGTTGCTCACCGATAAAGGTAAACTATCTGTATCAAGCTACCATTGACCTGCACTAAGTTTTAAATTTTTCTTTGACGATTAATTTATATTTATTAAATAGTTGCGCACGCGAAGAACAAACTGAGAAGCATTCTTGCTTTTGACATAATGAAAAGAGATTGTGTGCCGGGGAGCGGTCAAGGACAATGTGATGTTGCAGATCCTTGCAACATCGGCGCTGATTGCGTGACCGGTACATGTGAGGGTGGAGCTTGTAAGTGTTTGCCAGGGAACAATAATGGGGATTGTGATGATGGAGATGCGTGCACCAGCAGCAATGATTGCACTATTGGGACGTGTCGTAATTGGGTTTGTACTTGTGCTGGGAGCGGGATGGGTCTCTGTTTCGATGATTGCGACGCCACCGCTGATTGCGCAAATTCTGCGACGTGTACAGAGGGTTTTTGTAGTGGTGGTGATTTTAATGGTGGTGATTTTAATGGTGGTATTAGTTGATCCAGAATTATCCATCGTTACTTTGTGTAAAAAATTGTTCTGCAACAATACAAATTTTAATAACTTTGTTCTAATATCAATGATTCAATATTACATTTAGCCTATTACTTAATATAAACAGAAAAACTGAGATTCTGTAGCAAAGATATACTTTCGAAACTGATGATCTTGTTACATTAAAAATCAATTATCAGAAAAAATGTCAGGCGCAAACTCAGTAGCACTAGCCCGAGAGTGGCATGTTTAATTGTTAAAAGCGTCGCGTTCATTAAAAAAATCACGGGTATATTATTTATTATTTGATTCATCGATCATATTCTCTAGTTTTTTTTTTAGTTTCAAATCGAAAATTTTAGATTTCACTTGGCGAAATCAACCAAACTTGATAATTTAGATTTTTACCGGTTTGAAATCACGTGTAATTTTTTCCCGAGATGCTCTTCATCATTTTCTGAAGTGAGAAAACCCTCTTTGCTTAATTTATTAATACAAAAAACAAAATTACAGCGTACATGTTACGCAGAAAATAAGTCTATCTACCCCGTTGCTTTTGACATATTTTTTGATTCTGGCTCTCTTACTGGCCGAATTGTCCACGTTAACTCTATCCCTCAATATACCCTGTTTCACATTAACTCAGATTCGATTTAACAGCAGGTTTAGAAGCGGGATATTAGTATCTCATGTGAATAAAAAAATCAATAAGTCGAAGGCTCAATGACCTTGCACCTATTCGTGGAAACAGTCCGTAAAATTAACCCTTTCAAATGCTTGATCTACTGTTCGTTTTTTCTTATTGATATGCGCTTTCGAGCTGGGCCAAATTCTGGGAAGAAAATTTAACAATCTTAAAAATTCGAGGGCACTGGTCTGAATGGAATCTGTACATTCTAAGGCTTTTTCGCAACTCGATATAATGATGACAACCCAAAAACACTTCTAATAAACTTTCTTCGATAATGATATTTATAATAATTCTCGGTATTAGTTGAATTTCGCTGATCTCATAATTTAATATTAAGCGGTGTTATCTTTCCGATTCTGAGCAATATTATATTTTCAATTCTATGCAATATTGTATTTTCAATCTAAGAAATATTATATTTTCAATTCTATGCAATATTATATTTTCAATTACATGTACACGCAATCCATGTACATGTACATGTACGTACTACGTACGTAATTGTTTGCTACAAAAATTACAAGAAAAAATGGTTAGTACATGTGGTGAAACGATTTTTTGAACAATACGTAATCTTTATTAGTAAATATTTTTGTCGATATACATGTATTTTATGTACAAAATCTAACAGTAATATTCTTATTACGTATTGCATCTCGCATTATTTTGATTAATTAGTATATGAAATACCCCAATACGTAGTTTAATATAACAAAAAGAAATTACAGTTTAAGGTTTTTAACTAATTAAGTATTTTTAAATATTGCATTGGCAGGAATTCCTCTTTTGTTAGTGTTGTATATGTTCTAATGAACAAAATAAATGTTTGTTATAAATCAGCGTTTGTAAATAAAATATAAAACTATAACTTTGAAAAAATGCTTTTTTTCATATTATATATCAAATTTTATTGTGGGTTTCAATTTAATTTTAGCACTGAATCTTTTTAAACTCGATACCTAAACCTTCCAAACGTGAATCGCTTGCCAAAAAGCGCAAGGTGAATCAGTGTCAAAATATTATTAGTGAAATAACTGGCCGCTTAAAAAAAACTAATTGTGAACTTCAAATAATATAATATGATCTTTAATATTTTGAACATAAATACTTCGCGTCCATCTAAATATATAATTCGATATTTAATACCCTCGAAGAAATGCCTGATATAAATCTCAATTCAATATCACATCTTTTGTGTACTATGAGATATTCATGTGGAAAAATAAGGACCAGATTATATCACTCTATACAAAACAAAGCGTTTCAATATATATCGGATTCTTTTTACAAACCTGGAAAATCTTTAGATACACTGAATTATCAAAACAAGCAACTTAAAGAACAAAATGCAGATAATCTTTTAAATAATTATTTTTATGTCATTAACATTAAAGTTCATTACTTAATATAAATGTAAATAAGATTATAACAATAAATAAAAATATGTGCTACAAATTTTTATTATGACATTTTATTAATTAGTATATGAAATACCTCAATGTACTATATTTCCAATTCTATGTTAATATATTAAACTCTATGCGGTATTATATTTTCAATTATATTTTTAAAGCCTTATGCAGTGTCATATGTCAAATTCAAACTTCTATTTTGTGCCCGTTTGCTATTTTTCAATCAATTATATCTTAAATTAAATTCTCTCTTAAACAATACCCTTAATTATACACTGACTTATAATAAATCATCATGCATATGCATTATTCTTTATTGAATAATGTTTTACTTTGTTTTTATTTTCTCTTTTGTTCTGATTTTTACATTGTTTTGATCTTTTATTTGCATATAAAAACACTCTCTATTCACTCTTCTTTCTATTCATAGTGTCCTTACCACGAAAAGAATTATCCTCAGAACTTTGTGAACAAATAATTGGTGCGTATCATATGGAGAACAATACTACAGCTATTGCCTCTACTCTCACAATTCCAAAACAAACTGTACGTGATACAATTAATTGATTCAAGAAAACAGGTTCTTTACATCCTGTTAAACGTACCGGACGACCAAAAATTTTTGGTTCCAACGGTAAAATTTGGTGGATTGTCGGTAATGTTTAGGATATGTATTGGATGGGATGATGTTGAACCTTTGGTAGAAGTTGATAACAATCTCGATACTGATGATTATATTAATATTCTTTCCAAATATTTGGTTTCTTGAATGAATAATCATTCTTATACAACTTTTCAGCAGGATGGTGCTTCCCGTCATACTTCGCATTATAGTTATTGGTGGATGCAAACACACAGTATTTCAGTTTGAGAATGGACTGCCCAAAGTCCTGATTTAAACCCAATTGAGCATACATGGGATTATTTAGATCGCCAAATTAGAAAAAGAAAACTTCTGACCTCCAAAAAGGATTTAATTGAAGAATGGCAAAAAGTGTCTTTGGATGTTGTATGCAATTTAATTTCCCGGATGCCGCGATAAGTTGCAGCTGTTATTAGAGCTAAAGAATTACATACACATTATTAATATTTTTAGATGAATATTATTCTATAACTTTTTCTCTTTCTATTCATATATTTTTTAAATATTTTTGTTAAGTAAAATTTAGTTTAAATAAAAAACTATAGATACTTTTTAAAATCATGCTAATAATGCACAGTGATTTATCATAGGTCGGTGTACGGATTTTGCGTTTTCTGAAAAACTATATGCTAAAATATGAATCATTTTTATTTTGATATAAAATTAAAAAATATTGATTAGTAAAATTAAAAACTTTTATATGGAAGGAAAAACCCGCGTGTTTTGATATTTTATTAATAACTTTAATTGCCACATATCTAAAACTTTTGTACATACGTATCGATTACAACAAATAACTACATGTAATATTGATTTTTTTTAATATCGATATAAATACCAAATTATAAACTAAACTATCTAAATTCCCATTCTCTTAAAGATATATACGTATCTCACTTCGGATTCTTATTAAAGTTTAATTATTAGTTTACATATATTCTATTGTTGTTACAATATTGAAGATAATTTGTATTTAAATACTTTATTTTTACTAACGTGTATTCTTTTGCTTTAATTTTGAACCAGACACTACGTTAGTGAAAAAAATAATGCAAGCCAAGTATTTTCCCTTTGCTTAATCGCTGGTTTCTATCTTCGCCATTGAATAATGATTAACAGTTGCATTATGCGCAATTGCTAATGGAACAGATAACGATAAATTCAAACCACTTGTAATCGATGCAAGTGCTTGTATAAAATGTAAATGTTTCAAAAGAATGTGTCAACTTTCAAGTAATTTTACTTCCCTCACATATCTTGTGATCAGAAGTCATTTAAATTACCTTGCATTTATAGGTTCAATAACACTTGGATATAGTATGATTTGACAAATTTTCGATAAGCAAATTTATCCGCAATTTTTTACTTCTACACGCCCAAGCGATTGATCATGCATAAAAAGAAACCAACATCGTCGCAATCATGTATGAGGAGGGTGGGATTCGAACCCACGCCTCCGAAGAGACCACGGCCTTAACGTGGCGCCTTAGACCGCTCGGCCACCTCCCCATGTTTGTTTGATCTGCGATTTCTGCATTTTATATAATTTAAATTTATATGCACCAAAAAAGTACATGAATCGAATCATTAAAAATACATTAACGCTAATACTAAACAATTATCCCCAATTTTCTAACGCGAGAACTATCACATTAAAACAAAACAATTCAATTAAACACAATAATATAAAAAAACTTAATATCAAGTGCAAGTAACGTATTCACTTACGCTCCGACTCCAAGTTGTCACCTTCATTCTCTATCTTAGGCTCTAAATAAACGAAATTAAAAAAGGACTTTATTTTTTAGATCAACTTTTTCAAATCGTTCGATAAAGAAATTAAATTTTGATGATTTACCCTCTTCTTTGACGAGTTGAGCCAGAGCATTAGGTAATACTGCATAGGTTATTATATTAGAAAAGAATAAATAATTCAAAATGATGCAAAGAATAAAATTCGTAAAAAATTCTTTACTTTGATTGTCCGATTTCAACGACATTATTGCAATTTTCGCAGAGATCCCTAATATCCAAAAATAAATGAATCTCTTGATGTTCCTAAGAATAAATCAACGGAATCCTTTACCTTGGGTACTAATCTGCTCGAATGAAGATTTCGACTCGTCTTTACCAAACATCGATGCTAAATAAAACAATAAATGGCTTCAATTACAAAATATAGCGAGATAGATTAATCACAACGCTTACATATCCATCTTAAATAATCTCTCATTCTTCGGGCAGCCGAATTCCGATCAACCATGAATTTTCCGGTAAACAGGGAGTGAAACCCTTTTTTTAGATCACTATTTTCATTTGGGCTGATATCAATTGATTCCCGAGAAAAAACTTCAGCTTCAGAAAAAGAAATATAAATATCTGACGAGGGATAAGATTTAAAATAAAGCTGCCACTTCGCCACAATATGAATCAATTCTTCTGCAGTCGGTCGTCTGCAAGGATCATTATCCCAGCAGCGGTGCATTAATTCGATGTAGCATTCAGGTCTGTAACTAGAAATCGTTGGTCGCAATCCATTACATATCTCATATTTTAGACTTTGTGCGTTAGCGTGATCTCCAAATGGTTTTTCACCATTCAAAATCTCCCACATCACAGTCCCAAAACTATAAATATCTGCAGCTTTGGTATATTCTCTCCCACTGAGAATTTCTGGCGCAAGGAATGGTATTACGAGATTTATTTTCTCAGTTTCTTCATAAGAAGTAAAATTTTTAAATCTCTCACTGATTGTATCTGCAATGAGAAATAAGCTTTGAGAACGGGAGATAATGTTGCAATTATACAAATCACCATAAATATAAGAAAGTTGATGTATATTTGCTAGATTTCGTGCAACGTGATTTAACAAAAATAGCTTTTGATGCCAACTAATTGTCGGGAAATTTTGACCAATGTATTCGTGTATCGTCCATTGCTGTGCATATTCATAAATAATAATATAATCATTGGTTTGTGGATGTCGCGAGATTCCGAAACAACGAATTACTGAATACAGATCTGACGGTTCAATTGTGTGTGTTGCTTTGTAATATGAATTTAACTAGAACAAAAACGTCAATGGTGGTGTAAACGTGATAATATTGAAGTTACCAGATATATGAAATACCTCATCATAGACCATTTCAAATCTCTCCTCGGCGTATTTAAATCGTTTCAAAGTAACTCGAAGACTCGACCGTCTATGCCATCTATTTTCTAAAGCATTCCAATCTTCAATTGGACCATTTGTCCAGACAGCAGTATATAAATAAAATTCCTCATCTTCTTCAATTAATTCGATATCTTTAAATCGCTCAAAAAATATAAATTCAAGCACTTCTAGATTTCGTGTGGAATTTAATTGTGCTTGTTGAATCAATAAATCCAAATCACGATTTTCCGTGCTCCAAGAATCAAATAACTCGCGAAAACGAATTTCATTACATTCTCTACACCATTTATTAGAATTAACATTTCGTTTACATTGACGACATTTTTCGTCGTCATTATCTTCATCATGTAGATTTCGATCTTGTTCAATGTCATCGTCGTCATCGTCGTCAAAATGTTGTATCATTCCTAAATTTTCGTTTTCAAAAAGTGGATCTAATTTACCAAATCCCAGTTGTTGCTCATCCTGAGATCCTATTTCGTCTGTATTATCACCATCGATTTCCATTACAAATGAATTTTGTGAATAAATATTTGTAGGTTTTCCATTTTTAGTTTCCTTGACAGAAAAATCAACTTCAATTTCACTTTCCGAATCGGAACTTATATTTCCTTGAAAAAGTGAACTATATTCTTGTTCTTCATCATTCATTTTTCAAGTTTTTATGTAGAAGAAAATGATTGTGGTTAGATAAAGATACACACACCAATGATACAACTTGTGTGTCATGAGAATCTTTGGTGTAACCGAGTCCATTCAGAGCGAAGATAAGTTACGTATGTCTTTAAGTTGTTGCATTCTCAAGTAAGGAGGCACAACATCTGTCAAATGATCCAATCGGCGTATTTTTATTGCCATTAATTTTTGTATATACATCTACATGTACATGTAATAAAATTAATCGTATTGCTGGTACGTGTATATTAAAATTTTTATTTAAAACTTTAGCATATGCCGACTACGTATTGAATTTGATATTACGTACGTACATGTACGAGCACACTTTATTTTAATTATTATATAAATATCAAAATAGTTTATCAAATTACATGTACATGTTCAAAAGTAGACTTCATTACAAAATTAATTTTCAATAAAAATCTTATTTAGAAAATTACCTTTATTTATCACAAAGTGTAACATTGAAAGCGGACATTATTCTTTTTCACTTTTAATGTCGTATTATCTTTCTTTTCATATTTATTCCATAACTTTTCTATTTTGTAAACATCTTTTGCACTTGGGCATTCACTTTTGCTAAATAATTCCTGATTGTATGCTGATTTAATAAGATCATTTGTAAAATATTAGGAAAAGTGGAATTCTTTAAAAGTTCATACGTAGAATACCTACCCTCTCTACCTGTGAATAAGTTAATGGTATTGCGTCAAAGACAGTAACATTCAAAAGAATAAATTACAGTTGCTTTGGAGTGGCTTTTGCTTCTTAATACTTCTGGCGCCATATACAAATTTTCTTGTTTCAATTTCTTTTTGGAATTGCTAGTCTGTTCTGTTGATCTTCAATTATTATGAATCTGTGCCCACATCAGTTATTGCCATTGTAAAATTACCGCGAACTATACTCAAGACATAACGATAATTCCATAAAGCCTTCTTCTAAAATGTTTTAGTAAAATACGAATAAAGAGTTCTTTGTTCGTAATGCGCTAATGCAATGATAAAGTTACCTGTTGTACCATTCTGAGAGGCGCCATATCCATAAAGTAAATATTTTAGTTCTAAATATTTCTGCTATTGTTTTATAGTTTAAAGTTACTATTTTTCATAAAAAGATCAAATATAACAATAATTATCTGCATATACTTCGTTATGAACTTAGTAATGCATTTGAATTTAAGTGCTAAAGGACACTTGTTTTCGTTTTATTGTCTTAATTTCCAGATGGCTTTTGAAGTTTAGCAAAATCCCCATCAGCTATATATGGAATCCACTCTATTGATTAACGTTAATGCTATTCAGCATTCTCGTTCGTTATACTGATCAATTACGTAATGACCGCTTGTTTGGACTATGAATACGTTCAGTGCAAATCATAAGTAACCGACCCCCCCCCCCACCATAACTTTCCGAAAATCATGTCTAATGTTATGAAAATTTCCGGATACAAAGAACATTACAAATACTGATCATGATGTCTTTTACAGATTAGTAGAGCTTCTATATCGGGTATTGTATGTATATTCATGCTCTAAATACAATAAATTGGTCACTTTAGGATATTACATGCATATCCTAAAGTGAGCTCCTGTGAAATTATATAATTAATTAAAATAAAAATAAAATAATAATTAATTAATTAATTAATTAATAAATAATAATTAAATAATTAATTAATAAATAATAATTAAATAATTATATAGGTGAAATTATATAATTAATTAAAATAAAAATAAAATAATAATTAATTAATTAATTAAATAATTATATAGGTGAAATTATATAATAAAAATATAATAAAAAATTAAGTCTAAACTGCTTCAACTATATATATAGTATATTATTTTTGTCAATAATACAAAGTTTAATCAAAATAATAAAAACTAATAAAATATAAAAAATGGATATTATTATTTCAAATCTTTATACTATCTATTGTGATAGGTACTAATAATAAAGTTTATATTCAAAATATAAATAATTAATTAATATTATAGTATATTTTTAGAGCTTTTAATGAGCTAGCTCTTGAGTCTTTCAAGCTAAATTTTTATATATAATTTAATAATATGAGTTTAAACTCTATTAATTAAATTATATGTATGCAAGTTATATGTGAGTTAATAAGCTGAGCTTTTTAAAGCTCTAATATTTTTTTACAAGATTATTAAATTAATAATAATAAAAATATAAATATCATAAATAATATCTTTATTTCAATATTATTTAGAATGATATGTCTAAAAGATTAAGCTTATTATATTTAAAACATTTAATTATAATCTCACATAATTAATTCAGATTATAATTAATAATATTTTAACAAAAACTTTAAAAAGCATAATTATAATATATTATTTTAAGAAATTATTAAGAAAAAATAAAAAAAATCATTTTTGTTTCGTTTTTATTTATTTTTATAAATTTTTAAATTTTTTTGAAGATGAGAACAGTATTTTTTTATAAAGAAAAATCAATAATTATAATTAATTATTATTAAAAAAATAATATATAAAATAAAGTATATATAAATATTATTAATCTGATAATATGATGATTAGCACAGTTACATTATATTATTGATATATTTATTTATTTATTATTATTAATATTGTCACTATTTGATATTTTGATCACATGTAAATATTATATAACATAATTTTGATAATTATTTATATTTTTATTTATATTTTTCTATTTATAATTTTATTTTTAATTATTTAATTTATCTAATTTATACATAATTTATTCAAAATATCAATTAATTCTTTTTAATATCACATTATTTATTTTATTATAATATTATTAGATTTAAATTTATTTTAGTTTAAATTGATTTTGTTTAACTTTAATTAATATAGTACTAATATTACTCTAATATAAATTATATTACTTAGATTAAATTAATATTACACTTATCATTTTTTGGTATTATACTTTTTTCAAATTAATCTTATAATTGTTTTTAAGTAATATTACTCATCATATAAATCTGCATTATATTTATATGTATTTAAACAGATGTAATTTAATATAGAATAAGATAATTCTTAAGTAATTTGAAAATAATTTACAAATAAATTATAAAATAATCAAATAATAAAGTATAAAATTAATTAATACTTCTAAATAATCTTTTATTTATTGTTATTTTTAATTTATTATTTACTTAACTTTGACCTATTCAACTAGTAAAAATCATATTTTGTAATTTTAATAAATTATTCATATTTTTGAATTATAAAATACTTATTCAACTAATAAAAGTATTAGAATATATTTCTTTTTATACTTTCTCCCAACTATCTAGTATTCAACTCTTTCAAGTATACAATCACTATTCTCATTTTTATATAATTCTTAATTAATTACTATAATTAGTTAATATCTTGCCTATACATATAAAAACAGTAATAATTTTATCTTTTTTTATATTACTTCTCTTCTTTTTGATACTTTGACATGTACAATTATCTTAGATCTGTTCATATTATTTCTATTATTATATATAAGTAATATTTCTTAGTTTTTAACTATTATTTTAGCCTTTGTTAATTTTTATTAGGAGTAAATAATAATATTTTGCTTTTATAATTATGAAAAAGAGTATTCTCTTTATTTTTTTGTTATTATTGATATTTTTACTCTGTTGTAAAAAGAATTTTAATATTTGTTTTTGAAATATTTTTTTCTCCTTTTTTTTAAGAATTTGTTCTTAAATTTCAAATTTCTTTGTTTATTAAATGCAATTTTACTTATTAATCTTAATTAAATAAGTTTTTTTGTTAATTATTAATTAACTAATAATAATTTATCTTGAAACCAAATAAAATAGAATCATTAGACAAAATTAATCTAAAAGAATATGAATATGAAGACTTAATCAATTAATCTCTTTATATTATTAATGAAAAACTTAATAATCAGTTCATTTTAGAAATAAAAATTCAAAAAGAGTTAGTAAAAATAAATGATAAAACAATTGATCAAATTGAAATTGAAAAAATTCGTTGAGAATACTTAGAAGACTATTACAAATGTAAATACAGTTTAATTATTATCAATGTACTGTTACCGTTTCTGTTGATTTATTAACTTTCAAGTATAGATCACGTGTTCTTCACATATTTCAATTAAGTAGGAGAGTTATTAAAGGCTTTTATGTGTTTAAATGATTAAGGTTGGAAGAGACTAATTTAATAAAGGTAAGTAACGACATGTTCATTTTGTTGAACTGCTAGAATAAGTTCAGAAATCTTCTTTTTAATTCAAATGATTTAATTATTAAGTAATCTTCTTTTATTGATTAACTTTTATTAAAATTATCTTCTTCTTTTATTATAAATCTAAACAATATTAAT
>CAJVPL010001187.1:0-15910 GCA_910591945.1 Ambispora gerdemannii | reverse complement strand
GACATTGGAAGTTTCCCTTTGAATATTCCTTAAATTTTATAAATACCTTTGAGTATTTTGAAAGCCCCATCAAAATGGTAATACTGATAAGTTTAGAACTTCTCCAAGTGATCTTTCTTTTATTCCATTTATGCTAACTAAATTGATATTGCTAGATCTTTGTATTTTTCAATTGATTTTCTTTAATAGTGAATTATTGATAATATTACTCACTACTTCACTGTCGATAATAATTATAACTTTTTGATTTTTAACTTTTTTAAGGCAATGCATAGTATCTACTGGTATTTTCTTTATTATTGAGTATCATTTATTTTAATTTCTTTTTGTTGATTAAAGATTTTTTAATTGTTAATATAGCTTCATCTTCTAGAAGTGCATTTAGTTATTTAAATGCTCTTCAATATTCAAGAAGTTGTTTTGTTTTTGGTTATTGAATTAATAATTATTATTACAATTATTATTGTTGTTATTATAGTTATTATGTTGATTATTATTTCTACTAAGACATTTATTTGCAGTATGTCCCATTTTTTCACATTTATAACAAGTAATTGATTTACTATTATTATTATAATTATTATAATTATTATTATAATTGTGATTTCTTTCATTTCTGATATAGAAATTGACTGATAAATGATTATTTCTTTCACAATAAATATATGAAATTCTAATTGATCAATTATGAGATAAATTTTGATTATTATTTTGTTAATTATTTTGATTATTATTATTATTATTTTTTGTTGTTAACTGATTAAGTTTTGTAGTCAATTCTTCTATTTGTTTTGCCAATGAATTTTGTATTATTTAATTTGGTATAACTGGTATGTTAAATAGATTTGGTGTTGTTATTGTTTAACTATTGAACTGATTGACTTGTTTATAATTAGAGTCATAGAGTTGTGCAGTTTGAATAATATCATTTAAAGTTATTGGTCTGAATGGACTGATGAAGAATTTGATTTCTGGTTTTAGACCTTTCAAAAATAATATTACTTGTAAGTGGGCTGGATAAGCATTTGTTGGATCAATTTGGTATAATAATTCTCTTATAGCAAATAAGTATTGTTCTACACTTTCAGTGAGTAATTGTTTTCTTTGATTGAGTTGTTGTTACCATTCATATATTTTCTCAACTGTTCTAAATTGTAGTTTGAATTGATATATAAATGATGCTCATTCATTGATTGCATTACCAGGAATATTTGAATTTTATTGATTAGGTCAATTTGCTATTATCATGCACTTATTTGCTAACCAGATACTAACAGATTCTTTTAACAATTGTTATCTTTTTTTGCATCAGTTATATTATTTGCTTGACATGTGCTTTCAAAGTCTTGTAGTCATCCAATTGGATCTTAACTATCATCATAAAAATCAACTATCTTTGCAAATAATAATTCTCTTGGAGATGTTGATACAATTGCTTGAATATTGATTACATCAGCTAAATTACCTAAATTAATCATCAAGATATTGAATTGATAGTTATTCATTATTGGTAATAAATTATTTTCTGGATTTGGATGGTTTGAAGTTTGAATTGGAATTTGTTATTGAAGTTTTTCTTCTTCAATTTGATCTTCTTTAATAATTTGTACTGGTAGATCACTTTGAATTAGAATTTGATTTTCTGAATTCTGGAGTTCAGCTAATTGTTCTTGAAGTTCAGCTAATTGTTCTTGAAGTTTTTGTTGTCTTTGGTAAGTTCTTCTTTGTATTAAAAAGTTTGTGATATCTTGTTGTAGATGATACATATATACTTGTATTCTTATTCACTTTGATAAGAATGTTGTTTTAGTAATTTGCTAAGTTGATTAACTGATTTATTGATTGTATTATCTTGATAAGTTTCATCAATTATTTCAGTTATTTGTTGTTTTATTCCTTGAGTTGATCTCTGGTTAAAGTTTTTTTTAAATCAATTTCATCTCTTAGTTCTTCAAATAATTAGTTTATTTCAATACTAGTTGATTTTGTTGGATTCAGTTTAATTTATTGATTTGGATGGTTTATTCACAAAGAATTCAATTACTGATTGGTTGGTTATATTTAATGTCTTTGAAAATTTCTTTTCTATAGTTTGATACTATTGAAAATTTCTTTTCCAAGTGTTTGATACCGTTGAAGATTTCTTTTCCACAGAGGGAGCACCAAAAATTTGTTATTATTTCTATTGGTTTATTAACTTTCAAGTATAAATCACGTATTTTTTACATGTTTTAATTAAGTGGGGGAGTTATTAAAGATTTTTATGTGTTTTAAAGTAATTAAGGTTGGGAGAAACTAATTTATTAAAGATAGGTAATGATGTATTCATTTTGTTAAACTGTTAGAATGAGTTCAGAAATCTTTTTTAATTCAAATAATTTAATTGTTAAGTAATCTTTTTTTATTGATTAACTTTTATTAAAATTATCTTCTTTTTTTATTATAATATTAATCAACTTTGCAGGATAGTGATGAGAGATTAATTATATTATTATAGATGACGTTGCTTGTTACAAATGAGAAATCTTTTAAATAATAAAAAATACAAATAAGAAAGTAAAAGAGTAATTAATACTTGACTGAAAATCTCCAACTCAAGGCTTATAATATGACTCATTTCTAAAAAGATTTTGTTAAAGAAAATTAAAAGATAAGAAGGTAAAAAGATTTTTAATCAAAAAGATTATTATTTATGAGAAAATTAAGTATGAGAAGATTATTTTTCTAAGCTAAGATACATGTTATATTTATACAAATTATTATTACTTGATCTTCAAATATTAAAGCTATTTTTGATTGATATTAAGGTTACAAAAAGTACTCACTTGATAGTTGCATATCACTTGCTCGCTTGATAGTTATACATTGCTCGCTCTAATGTTACATAAATTTTATCATTAATATCAATTAAATTTGATTATATAAATCGATTAACATGTGCTTTTCATACTAATAATTATAATATGAATTAAATATGATTAGTATGAATTATAAATAATATAGAATGAGGTAATATAAAAATAGAATAAAATAATATAAATATAGAATGAAATAATATAAATATAGAATGAAATAATATAAATATAGAATGAAATAGTATAAAATAAAATGATAATAGTATGAAATAAAATAAAAATAGAATGAAATGTTATAAAAATAATATAAAATAAATACAGATGATATAAAATAAATATGGATATAATTTATAAATTAATTATCCAATGAAAATTAACTATAAAAAGTCATGTGATATGCTAAATTTATATCACAACAATATGATTTCTAAATAGTAATAAGCAATATATATTTTTTGATCTTCACAAATAATAATATATAACTGAATATATCTTTGAATATATGTTTTTTTATATTAGAAAACAAATTATTTAACTATTAAAACATATAATAATATCTATAGAAATGATTATATATCAAGTCACAAATTATAATTTATTATTTATGCATAAGTTTTTAAATTAAAAGTATGAGTGCTTAATATATTGTTAGATTATAATATATATTAATTTGTATATGATCTGATAATATTTAGATTATTATATTATAATATATTATGCATATATCTCAAATAGAAATGGTGTAATAAGTACGTAATGCTTATTTATTATTTGTTGCAACACATTATAACTTCAAATTTTATAAGTTACAACTGGTTACAACTAGTTAATACTTTATTTGTCATTATATTGCAATAGTTACTGCATTAACGTTAGTTTCAGAGCTCCTTTAAAATGATAATATAAACAAAAATTTGTTATAATATTTTTATAACTCATGATATATTCAAATTTGATGATAAATTCATGAACTTATTATCAGATAATCTCATTATTATAATCTAGAACAAGTAAACAAATCATAATGTAATCCATTTACTGCATTCATTTTCAGTTTATCTTCTCAGAAATAATATATCAATATAATTATTCTTTGAAAAAAAAGTATTAGCAATTAAATCAGTAAATAATTCCTAATCTAAATATAAAATGAACATAACAAATAATCTTATTGTTGAAGAAAGTTCCAGTATTATTAATTTATAAAATGTATCAATAACTATAAGACATAATATAATAGATGAAAAATAAGAAAAATTTGTTATTTATAAAAAGATAATGGATAATGTATTAGTTTATATGAGTAAGAAATAAATAATGATAAGTTTGTAAATACTTTCAATAACATGTTAAAGCCAATGATAAAAGTTGTTAACGAGTATCAGAAAGTACTACAAGCTTGTTATCAACAAGAAATTCAAAAATCAAGAAAAAAATCTTGCATTTTAATTATGTTAATTTGTGAAAAAATAAAAAATAATAGTCTATTACTTGTAAAAATTTGTCAAGTTTTTACGTCGCATCTTTTTAATCACATGATTCGACACTTTCTTTTTAGTCAAAGTAGAAAGTCGAATATCGGATGTGATTTGCATCGGTCGGAATTACGTGATCAGACACTTTTTTCCCCGTGGCTAGGATACTAATCGATATGTGTACCGATATAGTTACATTAATTTGGCACCTGATATATCATGTGATATTGGAACAGGTTTCTCGAGTCTAAAGTCCCGACTTGAAGTCGAGCAGGCCGAGCAGACTCAAAGACCGACTCCAACGAGCTTTTTAACATCCCTAATTGCGAATTACGGTACTAGCAATAAATATTTTATCACAATGGAATATATTATTTGGATCTCGTTTTGACAAATATTTTGACATCATTTAATAATGCATTATTTGCTGCTTCATATTTTTTGAATTTATAAATATTATAATACTTTTTAAACTGAGATAGTCATTCTTAAAATCATTAATATTCATAATTCGTAGCTTTTGTATTATGTGTACTCTTTTAAGATTGAGTAGCAGTAAATACACAAAAAAGGACGAACAATGAGTATTGGGTATTAGATTATTGGGTATTAGATTATTGCGTATGGCTTAGCTTATTGTTATATATAAAAGACGTGTTTCACATGCATATTTCTATTACTATACACATATATCAATTTTCTATCGCTATTTCCTATATACAAGAAATGTGTTCTAACCCAATATCTTTCCAAGAAAAAATCATTCACAGAGTCGAAACCATACCCAATGCTCACAATTCGAGGTGAGACTGTCAAAATCGAAGTATAGTATCTGTTGGATGTATTGCACTTCTGTTTACTAATAATATATGAATTGCGGCCGTTGACACAAACGCACTAACTCGTCGTTTTGTTTCCAACTGTGGCTTTGTTGCAATTCATTGTTTGATATTTTGCTATTTAACTCCTCGTTGTCCTCAAACATTACGTCCACGTTTAAAATTCTCGACGTAAATATTTCCCAAAATGCATACCTTCAAGCATTTTTTAAAAGCACTCACCTGCCTCGCTCTAATTGCTCTTGCTCAAAAAGTCACTCAAGCTCAAATTAATATTCCTAATATGCCTAATATGCCTAATATGCCTAATATTCCTAACATTTCTAACGATAATAATGCTTCAGGGGACAAAAAATACATTATCGCTGATGCTCGTAAGAAAGCTTTTGTTCCTTCCACCCTCAACATGCACCAACACGATATACTTGTTTTTGTGGCAGATAAGAGTGCTGACTGGCAAACATTTAGTTACTATGTAAACCAAAATAACAAGAAGTGCGAAAAAGATGCTAGCTCATCTAGCTGTAAGTGATCGATTTTGGAGTTTATGTTAAATTCTACTTTTATAACTAGCTAACTGACTGACGTTAAACTACTTATAGCATTTATTAGCAAAGGTTCATCAAATGATGGCCTCACTGCTTTCAGTAGCCTTTCTTTGTCTCTAGGACCAGGGTCTTTTTACTACGTTGTTGGTAACTTTGACAATAACAACAAATGTGATATGACTTTAACAGCTACAGTTGTTGCTGATGATAAACCAACCACAGACACACCAAATCCTATCTCTAATACCACTAATTCCAGTTCTAACGGCTCCAGCTCCAGCAGCTTCGGCGGCTCCGGCTCCAGCATCTCCAGCAGCTCTAGCAGCTCCGGCGGCTCCGGTACCTCCATCAGCACCGGTGGCTCCGGTAGCTCCAGCAGTTCAGGTGGCTCCAGCAGCAGCTCCGGTGGCTCCAGTGGCTCCAGCAGCTCCAGCAGCTCCGGTAGCTCCGATATTGGCACTACCAACGTTAGTCATAATTGGATTCAACTAGTTGGAATGATAGTTATTACTATCTTAATCACATAATCCGCACGGAAGTCTTAGTAGCTGGTTCTGAGGTCGATTCTCGAGCTTTATTAATCTTAATATAAAACTAACCAGTTTGAAGTATTTTCTCTTGTCCATTAAAGAGTCTTTACGTGTGTACATATTATTTTTCGTTTTGATGAAATTCACATCTCATTTTTAATAAAATTTTATTTCATATCGATATACATAAAAAAAGATTTCTAAATGAAATCAATTAGGTAGCATGTATTTGTTATACGTTACAT
The DNA here is from genome assembly GCA_910591945.1 of Ambispora gerdemannii. Lineage (NCBI taxonomy): Eukaryota > Fungi > Glomeromycota > Glomeromycetes > Archaeosporales > Ambisporaceae > Ambispora > Ambispora gerdemannii. The sequence goes on along the minus strand of CAJVPL010001187.1, from coordinate 9,418 downwards.
CAACATCTATTTACTTTCATACGAAATCCCAGAGGCTATACTACAAACCTGAATATAGTAAATGTAACCTTTAAACGATCTTCGTTCAAAGTTATAATGTCATGCTGTAGAGAGAAATTACGTGTTTTTTCTTGGTAGAAAAGTACATTCTTGTATTAAATATGCAAATTTATTAAATTTATCGTAATTTTAACGATTGGTTTATCCAGAAATTTTTAGCTTCATTTACTTGGTGTCTTGGTCTAAGACTCGTTATTTTGATGACATTATGCTTAAAAGTTAATCATACGCATACATGCATACTCAATAATAGGTTTCGTATGATTAAAAACAACATTGTCTGAAGATTATTACAATTATCTCTATCAGTAATCAGTCAATATCTCAGCCAAAAACAATTGTAATTCAAAGTAGTCCACATCAATGACGCTTTTTCTTTTTTTTTTCTTGTCCTTCTCCACAGTTGGATGAGGTATTGTGAATCTGAAAGAAAAGTTATAAAGATTAAGGTAGAAAAGGTAAAATAAATACACACATACAATACTCGAATTCAAATACAGTCCCATCGTTTGTCGCGCCCCACGTTACCTGGCCAGTCCAGGATTTCTTCGTCGCTTCTTCCAAACCATCCCCAAACAAACATGCAGAAAAAGAATTCCGCAGTAACGTTCCCCGATGATGATATGATTGAAACCATACCGTTTAACTTATTAATATGACAGATAAGATCTTTATATAACAAATAACATCTTATTGAGGACCTTCGCTTTAGACCTTAAGGCAAAGAGAGGCTGCAACACGGCAACGGTCGCCACCCGCTGACACTTGATACAAGGAAGAATCATCTCCATATTTCTTGATAGGTTGATTGTCTGTGAGTACAAGGCGACACGGTGTTCTCGGGTTTTCTGCTGTCCATGTAGTGCCACCGAGATATCGATTCGGCGCAGTTGCTCCAAGGATGTCTGCAGAGATCGGATTCTTTCTTAGTTAAGACAACATTCGAAAGGCACCACTGCAACGCCGGTATCGTTTCTACCCTCGATTTTGCTGCCAGTCTGTTGTTTTCGAATATCATCATCCCCATTTGCCGTGTTAGTGCGAATCAACGCCCCGAATATGTATTTTACGATCTTCATTTTCTATCCTTTCTGTGATTTTTTCGTGATTTGTGTCGAAAACGTTAGGTTTATTGTTGTTGGAAGACCCAACACATTCGTCTCCATCATCGTAATTTTGTCGGCCAAGAGAACTAATATCCTGACAAGATACGCTTACTAGCCTTGAAGTGTCATCTTTTTGAAAGGCCGACGGATGTAATACGTCCAAAGAAGATATACAACGTTAGGGTGTCTTAGAGAAGTTGATAGCTGAGTGGCAGAACTATCAAATATTCAATTGAGATAGTGACAGTCATGTTGATGTGTAGTCCTGATATAATTAGGGTTGGCTAAAGCTTGTTGGGTCCGGTGATTCGTCCGAGAAACAAGTCAATAAGAATGCGTAAATTTTTGATCAACCCGGAAAATCAACTCCGAAGCACGAACGTAAAAAGTGTAAAAACGTCGGTGAGGCAATTTTACATATACTCTCGCCCTCCACTCTAACCTTAATACTGTAATAAACACGTATCACATGCCCACCAGGCTTTAATCACCCCCTATAATTGGCTTGACTTTACTGATCCGTTACACAATCTGGTTTGTCAATATCGTTATATAAATTAGTAAAAAGATGTGTTCTTGGTTGTCATCGTTATATCGAGTTTGACGGTAGTTGCGAACACTTCTCTATTTTCAAGTCTATACACGTGGTCTTGGTTAGATAATTTACAACAAAACAGATAATAGAATGTGTTTAACAAAGTATATTTCGTGTAGGAATCCTGAAGCTATTATTCCGTTCGATACCACGGGTAAGATGGTAAACCCTCCTCGTTGTCGACTACTACTACTTCTAACAATAATGATTGTGTTGAACGCCATATATCTTTGGACGTATTACATCCGTCGGCCTTTCAAAATGATGACACTTCAAGGCCAGAAAGCTTATCTTGTCAGGATTTTAGTTCTCTTGACCGACAAAATTACGATGATGGAGACAGATGTGTGGGCGTCCAACAACAATAAACTTAACGTTTTCGACACGAATCACGAAAATCATAGAAAAGACAGATCATGAATATATGTTTGTGGGGCGTCGATTCGCTGTGGAAAACCAACGTCGAAAAAGATGATATATGACAACAACACATTAACAGCAAAATCGAGGGTGGAAACGATACCGGCGTTGCAGTGGTGCCTTTCGAATTTTACGTTATCCTAATCCAATCTCTGCAGACATCTTTAGGATAACTGCTCCGATTCGGTACAGAAAAACTGAAGACCCATGTCATCTTGTACTCCCAAATGATCAACCCGAAGGAGGAAAAAATCTGGAAGCCATGTATCAAGTGTCAGTGGGTGGCAAACACGATAAATCTCTCGGGTGTTGCAATAATCCGCTTATGATAATCGAAAAGTTCGCAAATGAATCAAATCGTTGCCATATTGCAACTTTTATTAACTATAAACTCAATGGTGAATCTGTTATATGGAAGATGTTAAATTGTGCCTCTATACAACTCGCAGCTGGTCTTTCATTACCTTAGAGTAAAACAAAGTCATGGATTCATTTATGAACACTCTGAATCCGCTGCATGTATTGCCGACCAGAGCCTGGTTTCCATTGACGATCTTTCTGACCTATGGTTTTGATCACAACATCATTATCGGGAAGCGTCGCGGCGGGATTCTTTTTCTGGACTGCTACGGTCGTGTGTTTGTTTGATTGGGACTCTAAGTGATGTATTTGTGGCCACTTGGGGATTGTTGGAAAGAGGCAACAAAGGAATCCCAGTGGCATGGAGGCGTGGAATTCGATGGGACTGTATTTGAACTCGAGTATTGTATAATGTGTATATTTTGCTCATTTTTTACCTTAAACTTTATAACTATTTTCTTTCAGACGAACACCATACCTACCCCGTTGCAAAAAAAGACAAGATAAATAAGAAAAAGCGTCATTGATGTAGTTAATAGTGCGAAAATGACTTTACTGCCAATCTCAGTGAATAATTAGTATAATTTACCATATAGCAATGTATTGGAAAATAATCTGAATCATTCAATGACTAATGAAAGTAACAATCAATTTACAATGCACATTCACCATCTTCATTGCATCAAGAAAACTGTGATGTGACGAGGATAACAGAATATAAAAGTCAAAAAGAAGCACGAAAATATTATGCGACCAAGGAGGCTTGTGTTTCTTAAAAATGATCTTTGGAATAGCATAGTAAGGAGTTCTCTATCGTAATAATCTTTGCGATCAGATCTCCGACTGTGCAATAATCCCGAATGTATGGCTCGGTCTATCATTAGATAAAAAAGTAGTATATATATGGATGGTTTTTCTTTTGTTATGACCATTGACAATAATAATGATGCATGAATCTATTTATTTTTTTATTATAATGATTTGTTTGGGACTTTGACAAACATAATAAATTACAATCGCTATCTACTTGTTGATTGATTAATTAAAATGCAAATAAAGCGATATAAAAAATCAAGGTATTTAATGTAACATGGTAAAAAATGTCTTCTAAAGCGGGGAAAATCAGTTGCTATGTACACAAAAAAAATAAAAAATTATATAATAAGATGGACGAAATTCAGAGTTTAGAGATGGAGATGCAAAAAAATGGAATTGAAATTATTGGAGTCGAGAAAAAAATAAAAGTACAAATTATATATAATAAATTTAATAAATTAATATTAATAGTCTTAAATTAAAGATTCAATAATAACAATCAAAAAAGTCGACTTCAACTCCAAACTCAGTCTTCTTGATCCTCTAAGAATAAATAACGGCAACGACGACAATTATTATTATCCTTCTTCTTCTAATGTTGGTGATGTATATGAAGTCCAATACCAGATTGCCATTCCGAATATTAATATAATTAAAAATAACGAAATAAATGACATAATTCTATTGTATCTTCGCCATCTACGCTCAACTTTATATTGCACATGTCTCGGAAATATAGATCCGATCCACCATAACGGAGGCAACAAAAATCCAAACAAAAAGAATATCGAGCCAACAGGACAAGAAATAAATGGTTCTTTTTCTATTATTAATGTTCTACGATATGGCAGCCGTTGTCTATTTTCATTTGATGACGATTGCCGTTGAGATGGAGTCAGAAATGATCGCATACTTTTTCGTGATGGTTGTGATGGTTGTCGTTTAGGTTGTAAACCATCATTATTTTTATTCTCTTGTAATCTCCTCGATTGTTCTTCCATTTCCGCTCCTGCACGTGAAGTGGAAGCATCTGGCTGAATGTCTGCGGAATCCGACGTGTAAAATCGATATGCCCATGATGGTAATGATGGTAATGATGAACCTTCTGAACTCTTTGAATCCCGTTTATCATTAGAATCTGAACGTGAATGTCCTTGCAATTTTTTATTATCTATTCTTTTCGTTGGTTCTATCGGAATTATAACTTCATGTGGTCGCTTCTCCGCTTGCAGATCAGTCGGTGTTAAAGGTGTAACTGGTGTATGTATTGAAGAACCTGATGTCTTTGATCCGTCAGTTGCCACTGCTGAATTATTAGTATTAATACGTGAGAATATTAATGCTGCTCGTGTCTTTTTAATAATATTACTTTTATTACTTTGAATACTTTTATGGGTATTATTTCTTGAAATTGTGCCACTCTTCAGGAGTGGCCTAGTTGCTGGTGTATTCTCGTAGGCTGTAGTGGGGGTATAGGGGATGGAGGAGTTGATTTTTCCATAGCCTCTTTCTAATAACAGGTTCTCCGTTACCTCGTAAGGCCAATCACCCGGCCCGACCTCATAGATCGGCCGGTAAATTAACGGAGGTTGTGTAATAGAAGTAAGTATGGGGACCCGCCCCTCTGCGGAAAGTCTCCTTGGTGCTGCCGTGTTTATATGCTAATTAAGGAATGGGGGCTAGGTCAATCAATTGAACCAACACACGCAAGCTAATTTTTTTGAAAAAAATTGACAGAAATTATGATAACAACAGGGTGAAGAATTGTAGGAAGAGAAATAAATTTCGCGGAAAGTATGTGGTTTTATGCAGTCCGTTATGTTTTTAACACCGGAGGAAAACCAAAAGTTTGATAAGAATGGGAGGCTGCAGTATTGTTTTCAGAGGGTGTGTGCGCGGGTGGGTGTGGGTATACGTGAAGAAAGAGAGGCAAAATAATGAAAGCTGCAAAAAAAGAGTGGACAAGCCAGGTTAAGAAGCTCGAGAAGCAAGTTTGGTCGCTCCAAAAGACCTTTTTGGCATGGTGTTTCGAAGCTGACGATTGTACTAACTAGTTATTTAGTCTTGGTGATACTAGAAACTGAAACTGAAAAGTTACCAGTTTTATAGGAGTACATAAAATACACAGTAATATACAAAAAAGAATTTTTTCGAGTCTCCGGAGGCTATGACAACATCTTGTATTTTGCATTACTGTATAATAATTATATATGTATAATATGTGTAACGGTGAATGTGTATCACACGTTAATAAAACTTTATAATTCGAATTTGGATGTAAATTCGTGTTACTCTTTACCATGCTGATTATCAATAGTAATTATCATTATTGCACATGCACCCAGAATTTAGTTCAACAACAATGAATAGGATCTTGTTTTATTGTTGAATAATAATATAATTGGTTAAAAATCGCTGGACTGCTGATTCTATATCACCAAAAGTATCGATCCATGAGGGCAAATTTTTAATATATTAATTTTAGTATTTTCCACGAGGGAAAAAACTCAAACCAAATTATGATAGGAATAAAAATAACCGAACTACGATTAACAAAATAATCAATAAAATAATAAATAGTCAAAAATAATAGTAAGCGATAGATAATAATGATGATCATAATCGTGATTACGACCACGACATTTATCCAGAATAAAAGTTTATTTTTATTTGAATTTCCATATTTGATATTTGACCAAGGATTCAACAGATCACGCAATCTTCCTTTTTTTTACTTTTCTCATCAATGGGTACACCTTTTAATCGTTGTTGAGCTCGTTTATCCCCATGTTCTGCAGCACGACGATACCATACATTTGCATCCAACTGATCTTTCTTTGCACCGATTCCAACTTCGGTAAAATATCCAACAGCATATTCTGCTTTCGGCAATCCCTGTTCTGCCGCGCGTTTTGCCCAAAGATACGCTTCCGCGTCACTTTGTGGAAGAACACCCGGACTACCCACCAAATACCACGCGGCCAATGCGAAACAAGCTTCTCTATGATTTTGTTGTGCAGCTATTGTGTAGTAATGAATCGAGAGTGCTGCGTCTTGAGGACATCCCATTTTCCCATATTCATAACATTCACCAAGTTTAAATGCCGCTGGTGCATAATTCAGTTCCGCAGCACGAACAAGCAATTGTACTGCGTATTCAATATCTACAAACAGCGTATTCTCTAAGCCTCGTTCGTGAAGCTCAGCGAGTTCATATAATGCATGTGGAAATTCTTCATCGGCAGCATCAGCTGATCTTTTTAGCCATTTGCACCCATCGCGTGGATTCTTTGACAATCCTAGTTCTCCCCTTAATTCGGCTAATCCAAGTCGATACATTGCACCAGCGTGACCTGGGGCTGCTTTTCTATATATCGGATAAAGCAAATCTAATGTTATAAATCAGCTTGATCGGGTATAATAAATCAGCTTGATCGAGTATATAGTGTTCAAATTTCGTCATACCTGTAAAATTTTAACGCTTTTGCCGCGTCTTTCCGACAACCCCAACCATGTTCATAACACATGGCAGCACGATATGCGGCAGCACGACATGCCTCTTCTGGTTGAGAATGCTTACTAGCCTGGACAAACAATGGAAATGCCTTATCGAAATCAGGTTTAGATTTTGATGTGCCAATTCCCCTCGCATAACAATCTCCAAGGTAATACTGTGATTCTGCGTGACCTCGATCCGCTAATTTTTTCACCAGAGATATTCCTTCTTTTAATAGTTCCTCCTTTTGTTTCGAGTCCTCAGTCATTGCATCCGAGGCATCAATAATGAAAGCGGCGAATTCGAGTTGAAGTTCTGGGTCATTGGTTTTTTTGGCGTTTTGTCGATATAGTTCGAGTGTTTGTGCGTGTGAAAGCAACGAGGCTTTGTGACCTGGTTTGAGATGGGATTGATCTAGTATAGGTGGTTCTGGTGTTCCAACAATGGAGCCAGGACGTGACGTTTCTGGGGTTAATGTTGGAGCTGTCAACGACATTATGTAGTTTTAAAAATGAGACAAACGCCAGCAGTATTGTAATAGTTATTTGACCAGAAAGTTGAAGATATCGTTAACGCTAAAAGGAGATCTATAACACGCGCGCAAGTTTAAAAATATTAAGAAGGGAGAAAAGAACGATGAAAAAAAGCGATTCACAATTCTTTTTATGAACAATAATTTTTAATAATATCGATGTGTGCTACAGATGCTCTAAATAGAAAAAGCAAATTTCATCCAATCAAAAAATCAAGTTCAGTCTTGACTGGCGTATAATTGTCGTAATTATTGCGTTGGATAAATCTGTATAATTGATTGATTGACAGTATACGAGTTTTTTCCCTTATCTTTTTACGTTGACTAGTTCTTTTTCCTTCCTTTTATACCTGCTGACATTTTCCTACTTGATAATTAGCCGGTTGAGTTCGGGATTAATAGAGTAACAAACCTTCAAGCATGAGAACTGTGAAGTAACATACATAGATTGGATGCCCTCTGGCATTCTTTCGCTGGATCCAGCGGGACCTTGCTACTGAGCTATTGAAAACTTTCATGTAGTGGAATCGTGAGCGCACGAATTTACTACCGTATTCTGCATCATTGACATGACTTTTAAGCCATTCAACAACGTGTGCAGGTAAAGATAGGATGTTGGATTAAATTGTATCGTTCGTTGATACTATCCGGTTTCGTGTCATTGATTTCTAAATTTTCAAAATAATATAGGATTTGCTCTTTGAATTCAATTAAATGCTTTTTGTTGGTTTTGGACTAAGAATGAATATAATATCGATATATCACCTACTCTGATATTTTCAGTCATACAACTTCAAATCTTGTACGGATAATTTTCAAGGGGCATATAGAAATATGTAAAATAAAAAAAAGGAGAAATTCCCAAATGGATTTGCTAGATTGAATTACAAGATTCAAGTTTATGCTCTATTGAAAATAAAAGAATGAATTTGCTGAAGTTCATGCTTTATTATAAAATAAAAAAGCAAATTTGATGGATCAAGTAAGATTCAAGTTTATTTCATTTATTTTTTAAAGCATATAATAGTTATCAAATAATATATTCAGTAATTTAGAAAGTAATGTATTACTTTCAAAATTTACTATTAAAACATAATAAATTTTATTTTTATATCAAAATAAAGATTATAATTTATATTTTAATATATATATTTAATAAAAAATTTGAAAATTATTTATAATATAATTTTTAATTATAATATGATTTTCAATATAATATAATTTCTAATTATAATATGATTTTTAATTATATAGTCAAATTCCTTTATAGTCACATTCATTTATAATCACATCTATTTATAGTTACATCTCTTTATAATCATCTTATTTTACTTTTTCATTTATATATAAACATAATAAAAAAATCTTTATATTTATATTTTTTCAATAGTCATCAAATTTTGCTTTTTCAAGAATGATAACTATAAAGAGGTTTGGTTATATTTATTTATTAGTACAAGTTGTTGTAGATTTATCTATAATTGCTATTAAAGCTATTGCAAATTAAACAAAAAAATATAATATATATTCAAGAACTTATCATTAATCAATTAAAAATTAAAGTAAAATTTAATATATGATATAATTAACTTGAGATAATATTAAATAAATTAAGTAATAAAAAATTGAAAATATAAATTAAAAATAATAGTAAAAAGAAAAAAATGAAATTTTTGAAAGAAATTCTATCAAATAAATATATTTATATTGTCACTGTTTTACTTGGATTTCAAATATATTATATCTTTTTACGTGCTCAACATGTGTTTCAAGTCAGGTAGGAGAGATAAGATAAATAACTAAAGATCATGATCAGGCTCCTGGTAGGTATAATCAGGACGTAGGTGTTCAACCAACATCTGATAATGGTATTTTTACAGTTACTCGATCTCGTTGTAATTAGTATACTTCAGGATTGTTACACAATGCATTTTCTTCTATCTTATAGATAGACTCTCACTATTACTAATAGATATTATGTCTACTTAGTGTGGGACAATCCTATAGCAATACAGTACTGATATTCTATAGCA
>CAJVPL010001186.1:0-15915 GCA_910591945.1 Ambispora gerdemannii | reverse complement strand
TTCATTTTTGAACATTTTATAAATTTTATAAAATGTACTGAAACTAGTACAAAAGGCTAAATCCAATCCATTAATTATTAACATAATTATAACTCTTTATTTGTTTTTTTTCATCCTATAACAGACAAAATGGTGAGAGTTTGAAAAGATTTCAGTTTTCAGTACAAATCAATTTTATCTATATTATAAATATTATCTATCTGATAATTATTAATAATAGATTGCAAGACTAGATAATGCTTTGGAAGTTCTAATTAATTTACTGTCTGCTTTATCATGCTTTTGAATAATCAAATATGATATCATTTTTAAAATTATTAAGTCATCTGTCAGAAGCTTTAAAGTCACTTATATTAAAAATTTCAGTAAAATGCAAGATCTTCTGTTGTAAAATACTATCATTTATATCAAGTTTTGCTTCTAAAACTTTGGTAAACCAAAGTGTAGGAGCATGTTCTATTTGTGAAAATTCTATTTTTCAAGTCGTTTTGCATTAAAAAGAGGAGAAAAAAGTTGCAAGTTAAGATATTTTGCTTTGTCTTTAAGAATTTCAGAGCATGTTGCTTCGGAAATATTGAACTCATGAGCCAGTGCAATGTTTTTGAGAAAAGATTCTTGAAGCTTTTGTTCACAAAGTTATTTTTTCTGACCTACAGTTAGAATTATTCTTTTTTCCTTGGTAGAATTATTGTCATCTTTTTTATGTCATTTCTTTGTGGTGATGGTTGGTGAAAATTCAATATCTCTTTCGTTAATAGTGGTGATTTGATTTCTCTTATTAACTGTGATTATTTGGTCACTCTCATTAATAATGGATATTTGGTCTCTTTCATATATTACACTAGCATTAGTAGTCAATATGTGAATGAGTAAATAACTTTCTCCCAACTTATACCCATTGATGCTAAAAAAATTCTAAAAAGAGTAACAAACACATAATACTGAAGTTGATCGAAATTTAACTTTTTATAAAAAATTTGCGACGTAATCGTTCGTTATATCAAGCGGTTATTCGATTAATCAAGTGTGTTTGGTTAATCGAGATTCATTTATTATATGCTGGTTTAAAAAAAATTCGCTTAAGGTTATAACGCGAGCTAATATATTTCTTTGTTATATCGAGCTCTCTGTAAATAGTAGTGGCTTGGGTTTAAAAATTTCTTCACCTAAGGCCATCTTCGCTTTAACGTGGATTCGTTTTATCGAACTTTGACTGTACATATAGAGTAGCCAAAAGTCACCGAACACTATATAATCTTTGAGCTATAGCTTTTTAGCAACTAGTAATTAGAATGTATTGATTTTTAGTTTATTGGATTTGTCTTATAGACGAGCATTTAGAAAATTATTTTGTACAAAACAAATCAATATTGGCCGAGTTATTTTATTTTATCTTAAAATTATTAGTGTTTGGTGACTTGTGCCCACCCTATGTAGGGATCCGGTACGACATCCCGAAAACCACAACCCCGACAGTTGATATGCCGACAAACGGAATCCTGAAAATTTAACATCCCGAAAGTCCAATATCCCACAACTTACCGAAAATCCAACATCCAGAATCCTGACATCATCCAAAAAGTCTACATCCCGAACACTCAACATTCCGAACACTAGCAACCTGACAGTTCAAAATCCTGAAAATTTACAATTAAAATCACGTGTTGTAATGTGTTAACGTATGCAGGTTTTAATCTAGAACCCTAGCAACCAATAAGAACGCGCAAAAATTCTGCGCAACCAATATGAATGTAGCAAATTTTTGATCAACCGGCAAAACAAATCTGGCACAGGAAAATGAGAAAGACAAAAAATGCGAAAAATGCAAAAATCAGATATCTAAATCTAGCTTGACGCATTATCAAAAAATGTCAAAACCCAATTTTAAATAACAAGTGAAATAAAATAAAATCAGGTGAACAAACATTTTACAAAAACAAACAGAAAGTCATTTGATTACTTCTCAAAGTCGTTGTGAGATTAGAATTGATTTTAACACATTAACATGATGTGACCTAAAACAAAAGTTTGGCCTGAAAAAAGCTCGACCGAATCGCCAAATATTTCAACCAGTTAATAATCAAATTGGAAGTATTGGGGAATCCACAACTTACCTTACCCCATAACTTTCTATAGATCATGTATAATCTACCAAAATTTTCCGAGCACAAAGAACATTACGTAAAATGCTGATCATTGATACTTTTTATAAACACGTAGATAGAACTTCTATATCGGGTATTGTATGTTCATAGCCTCAAATACATGTAAAATACATCAGTCAACTTAGAACATAATGTCTCAATGTCTAGTGATTCAATTTGAGCGAAAATACCACCATTTGATTTACCTAGATTAGAAAAATCAAATGGTTGTATTTTCGCTCAAATTGAATAATTAGATATCGAGATATTACATCCATCCTAAAGTGATAGATTCATATTTGTCGATAAATTTTTCATTAGAAATTGATTCAATTCGAATAAAAATAACTCCATTCGATTTGCCTAGTCAAGATGGATCGGAGGGTATTGGTTTAGTTTGAATCTGATCACTGGAGATCGAGATATCACGTCCTAGATTAGCTGATTAATTTTGGTCAATATCAAAAAATGAATCTGCTACTTTATGACACAATATTTCGATGTCCAGTGATCTGATTTGAACATTTGATTCAACTTGACGAATCAAATGGTAGTATTTTTGTTCAAATCAGATCAATGGACGTCAAGAATGAGATTATTAAATATAGAGATGTGTGTTATGAAATAACTGATTATATTTGGGGCGAGAAAGTTTATGAACATACAATACCTGATATAGAAGCTCTACCAATCTATAAAAGGTATCGATGATCAGCATTTGTGATGTTCTTTCTGCTCGGAAAATTTTGGTGCATTACACATGATCTATGGAAAGTAGGTTACTTCTGACGAGCAAGTATGCCATCGCTCTGCTTAAATCATCCATCATTCTTTGTTGTGCACTAATAAAAATTACCGCAGTACTAATTAAGCGGGTATTTCTACTTCGGAATGAAAGAAACATTCGTTTTTCCCTATAAGCAATTACCCTGTAATCTGTTACAAATTGCAGGTAGTTGTAGTTAATTACACCATCTATTTGACTGGGAATTACATACATGGCCCATATGCCAATTACAAAGACTCTGTAACCACCTGTAATCCGCAATTGATGTATATATAAGACCCTGTATCATGTAATCCCGTTAAAGTAATTAATCGTAACCACTTGTAATTTGTAATGGATTACAAATTTTTGTAAAGGTAAACCACATAATTTTACAGAGGAAATTTCTCATAGGATTGCACTCAAACTTTTTTCTTTGTTATCATTTATGTAATAGTGATAATACTTCGGGCGAGTTAGAATATCAGGTCTTATCGATTCGTAAGTCCTCTTACGCAATGCAATGAGTTAGCTAAGAAAACAGTTATCGTTATCAGTTTACGATAGAAGGATTTCTAAATGAAATTTATGCACATATGACCAATATACGTTCATGTATTTGGAATCAATAACATTTCATCATGATTATATTAATCACATGATGCATTTCAACTCTGAATGTCTGATTCAAAAAAGTTTAAATAAAAGATCAGTTAACCCATAAAAAACGTCTTGATCGCTATGCTATCCTCTTTATTCATGTAGCAACTGGTAAATGACAGGTAAATTTGAGAATCTTGACGAAATGATAAAAATAGAACATATATAAACAGAAAACAAAGAAAAAGGTCTTGTTGATTCTTATTAGGAAAGTATTCAATCAAGAACACGGTTCAGTTTTAAGTTTACTCTATTGATGAGTACTTTCATATTATAGCTTCGAACTAATGCTAATTCGCAAAATAAAAAGATGAAGTATATTGTTGCTCCATTATAATATTTATTTTATATAAATTTATTCCGTAACATAATAATGTAATGATAAGATAAGAATAATAATACTAATAATAATAATAATAATAATGACAATGAATAATAATAGTCGTATGTCAATCACGGAAAAACCTGTTTCTTTTTTTTGATTTATCCAAGATTAATTATTCTTAAAACAGTAAAACGTGTTTTGGCGTTTCTTTACAGAAGAGAAACTATTCCGCGAATATGCAAAAAAAAACTTTAACATCTAATCTTGATTCGGTTTTCAGCGGTGAATAATATGGAAAACAATAGAGCTTTTAAAAGCAATTTAGACGATGCTCATGTGATAAATCAAATCCATCTAAAAAAAAAGGAGACAAAGAAAATCATTAAAGTAAAAGGACGATAATAAAAGGTTTTCCATAATGATTTTAAGATCGAATCTTTTCTGTAGAAGCAGTTTGATATATTGAATATTGATTATTTTATAGAGCAATCAATTGTGGCAGTTGTACATACACGCGAATTCGAGGGTACAATATCAAATTATCATATTAGTTGTCTTGATTTATTATAAATCTGTCAAATTAATCAATTAATTAGATTCTCACTAATAATGTAGGCTTGCATTTTTAATTCTCTAGTAAAAACAACCATTTTGATAATTCACATGCTCAAATTGTGTCAAGCGTTTAACATATATAGTATTGAAAGCCATTTTTCATTAAATCTAAAAGAATTAAAAAAAACTTTATGTTAGAGGTCCCATTTAAGATGGACCTGTGGTTTATTAATACGGGTTCGCGTATCTTTAGAAAGATCATCTTCCTTATTTATGCAAAATCAACTTTATTTTCTTTGTGTAATGACATTTCTATTAGCCGAATAAGTAATAAATTCACTGTACCAATTATTGAATTTCAATTCGATTTGAATTTTGTTTGTAGTTTACGTGACGCCCACATGTGAACGATTTTTATTCAATTAATAATGTTCTTTCTTTGTAATCGGATGCAGAAATATTTTGTATTTTTGGGCAAAGTAAGAAAGCAAGCAAGCATGCAATGAACAATACAAGGATTATATTACCAATCATTCGTATTCGCGGCATAGGAAAAATTAGCTTCTAATTGGAAATTCTTTGGAAGTTCAAAAAAGCAATCTTCTTGCTTACATTTTTGATTGCTTCTAGTCGAAAAATTTTGTTGGTTGTTGTCCTTGCCGGTAGATGACGAACAATAAATTATCTTCTCTTAACAGAAATATTTTTCGCCTAATTAGTGACCTTCTAGATCATTGAATGACTTGATGAGTGTCGGGAAAACCCTAAATATGAATTACAATGATATTCCTAGTTTAGTTCAAGCATGAATAGCGCGTGTCCAAATATAGGAATAGCGTGTGAATTTCTATTTACTAGTATGGTTGTACAAATAAATTACTAAACAGCAATGTTTATGTTTTATTAGCAAGAATTTTTTAGAAGACACATCTATTCAACATTTAATGAATTCGTCTTAATTTTTTTAATTGGTGTTTGACTTTCATTCGCATTCGGTAGCTGGATCGTTCTATTTAAAATTTCGCTTCCTTGCCCGCCCGCTCTCTATGGGTCATCTCTTTCTCACCAGGCAGGCAAACGCTAGAGAACCCGCAAGTGTTTTCTAGTTGGTACTCTAACTTTCTTATTGTGTGCAATGAGAATCAGGCCAGATTCAATAAGGTTTTTGCGTAGACATAACTCGCGCAGCGACGCTAACCATTCTCTCGTAAAAACACACACACGCACATGTACACAGCCAGATTGAAGGAAAAGTGAATCAAGAAAAACACCAAATTCAGGCAAAAAATCGATTCAATAAATGCCACACATATTTTATGCAATAACATTCGTTGGATCGTGTATTAATTTCTCAAGATAATATTATATGTGACAGGATTTATTATACGTCCCATTCATTCAAAATAGAATGATATACATGTATTATGCGCTCTATTCAACAACAAAATTAAGCTTGGCACGGGGCGCACCCAGTGCATAGTTAATATTGAGAATGTCTGCACGCTTTGCATTGGTGCGGTTGTTGTACCAATGAGATTTTATCATTCTGGGGATTACGAAAAACATACAAGAATGAATAAATTATTCCGTGATGATATTCCTCTTACCTGGAAAGTAGCCATAAACCAACAAATGTATTAGAATACAATAAATTAATAATATTTTTATATTGAATATTGATCCCTTTTAATAGTTTGGTGAATTCATATAAAGGGGGGATATCAACAATCTGTCATTTTTGACCCTCACTTAAATTCAGTGTTGTCTTGTGAAAATCCACCAACAAACTTACACACACACAAACACTCGCAACTCACCCACTAGATCCGAGATACACTTAACAATTACACATCACCATCTACATTTTTTTATAATTACAAACAGAATCAATTTCCAAACAACAATAAAAACCGATAAAAACGACAAACAAGAAAACCCGAAGCCTTAGTTTGCTTTTCTCTTCTTATTGTTATCATCACCATAGCCAAAAGAAAGAAACCATTGTCATCAACTTTCTTTCTTATATGCAAGAGAAAATCAGCAAATAATGAACGAAGAAACAAAAAAAAAGTATTGTCATCTTTTGATGTTTGAAATCTCCAGCGTCAATCGCCAACACGAGCAAAAAAACAATATCAACAATTACGATTCTTCACTTACAAATGCAAGTGAACATGTTTCTAGCGCATTCCAGACAACCAATAACAACGATTATAAAGAAATGTCGGTGCAATTATGTTCGTCGTTTATGTATAATAATAAGAATCAATACCCGCAAATCAATCCGAATAATGCATGTGAAAAACCATCTGCATCCGCAACAACTCCTCCTTTCGAACATACAACATCATCCAATGTTGTAATCGGTGGTGGTGGATATTTTAACAAACCGTCATCATGCATCGCACCATCAGACATCATCGCTAATCATGGTAATGGTTCGGATGCTATGAAAGTATCAAAAAAGTCCAACAATCCCAAAAAACCAAAATCAACAACTACAGCCACAAGAAAACCAAAAATAAAACGCCCTAAAAGAACACCTCGTCCTCCCAATGCTTTCATTCTTTATCGAAAAAATAAACAACCGGAAATCGTTGCATTGAATAAAACTTTGACGAATGCGGAAGTTTCAAAGGTTATCAGTAAATTATGGTGGAAAGAGACGGAGGAAGAACGATTCCGATGGGAAAAAATGGCAGATAGGATTAAACTACAACACATGCAGGATTATCCAAATTACGTCTACCAACCAAAAAAACCCGGCACAAAGAAAAGAAAATCAATTAAAAGTGGAAAGAATGAAGAATCTTCGAACAATCTTTCGGCGAACGTGGTTGTAGCAAGAAATTCCAAACAAATGGCTACATCAGCATTGAAAGATGACGACGTTTTGTCTGCTATCGCTGAAACAGCATTCGCTGGATCAAAAGCAGCGGCGGCGACGACGACAGCTTCCTCAAATAATATTAATAATATTAACAATTTATCGATAAATATACCAATTGATTTAAATTCACCGAATTATCAACTTAGTTATCCGCCTCCAAATACGCCGACAACCCCACTCTATGAAAGTACTATGAATTCTTCTAACACGCAAAATCACATTATATTCCCCAATTATAATTTTCAACAATACGCAAATGTTGTCGATCCGATCCTGAATTCTCCGAATTTGCATCTTCAACAATCGAGATCAAGTTCTAATCAATATTCTGAATATATAAATCCAAGTGCTTTGGATAATTTTTTAGAGGAATCGAATAGATATCTTATGTTTAGACCGCAGCATCCTTCTCATCATCATCATCAATACAATAATCATCAGCATGATCATAATCAACATCAACAACAACAACATACGCCACAAGAATATCTGTTAAATCATGGCAACTGTTCGACTCCCGATGAAAGTACTACCTCGGGTATGAACGAAGAAGGCAATTGTATAATTGCCAGCCAAAGTGAAGGCGAAGGAAATGGTAGTGCTTGGTTGGTCGATGTCTACAATTCTTCCAATTCAGATGAGATCGACAGCTATTTGGGTGAACCGGAACCGGAAACTTCTTCCGAATATCTGGAAACCGAATGGTCCAGATCTAGCAGTGTTAGTTTGTAATATTGCTCAATTAAAGATTTTAAAATTTTATGACGTAACTAAGAAAAATTCATTTCATTAAGCTTTTAAACATATAAAAATGCAAAAACGCGAGTAACTAATGTGCTCGCAAATACCTTTTGTAAATAGTTTTTCGTTTTCATTAAATTTTAGCATTTATTTGAGAATTTCACAACTGCTCAATTTTTTTTGCTCAACGTGGAGAACAAAAAAACTTTGGTTGGAGAATCACGTGTTAATTCTTAAAACCATCTCAAAATATGTGATTATTTTTTTATTATCGTTATACTTACAATATTCCTAAAAAAAATTATAGATTTTTGCACAATAGACATTTTTTCATTAACTTCTTTTTTTAAAATTATTGGCCAATTTAAAACTATTTCTCATTCTATAGATTACCACAGCTTTTCGTGAAAGTATTTTACGTTTTTTTTAATACACTCACTCTTTTCAAAATGAAATCTACGTATCATGGAATTTTAGCTTAATCGAGAAATAAATCTGTCATCTTCTGTTTTAACAAAAAAAGCCTTTCTGTGTGCATTAGCACGATCACGCATATATTATCGTTATTGTTACATACACGTATTACGTATCGTTATGTGCAGCTAGTTACGTACCCTGTGATGTCGCACGGCCCATATAAGGTTGAAGCTAGTTATTGCTAACGCAATGCATCTAACGCAGATGTATTACACATGTCAAGGAGTCAATTTAATAACGATAATGATCATCAATGCGGGCTAATGAATCTATTACAAGTAAAGTCGAGTATTTAATTATTCAAATTAAAAATTACTATATTTCAACTATAACATACATTTTAGGGATGTAAATGCAGTATATCCTATTATGATTCACAGATAATTTTATCTTTCGCAGAAAATGCGCAGATTGCCCACAATTACGACAATGTCGCATTCTTATCATTGGCGAACTCTTTGTATCGATGACCAAGTACATGTAGTTTGCACCACGCATATTGGAATAGAATTATTGTATAATTTTTATGTCTGCCAAAGTGTAATAATTATAATATTATTCACTGTTTTACCCCCGAATCGGAGTTTATTTTCATCTTCCGAATTAATTTCGGAAAAGAGATTGCATAAATATTCTTGGAAGCCTTCATTATTACTAATTCTTTTGTTTATATTAAATCTTTGAATTAATAACTCTTCATTCGTAAATCAATTTTTGTGTGTTAATTAACATTATATAAAAATTGAATATACTTTAACGTAATTTAGAAAACAATTGGTTACTACGTAATGGATACATGTTAATTTCTAGATCAATAAACATGATATGCAAACACGACAATTTCGTAAACGTACAAGATATTACCAATTGTTATGATCAAGGAACATGAAAAAATAAATTTTAAAATGAATACGAATAAAATATATTAATCAAGTAAAAGTACATGTAGTTACCATTTCTTTGATCATTTGTTATACTAAAATTGAAATCATTTGGAGTATATAAACTGACGCTTGTAGAGACAAAACAAATTTTATAATAATGTGAAATGTCAATATGATTAATATCTAGAATAAAAATACCTTTGTCATTTGGAATTGAAACTAATTACGTATAGCAACGATTCGACTGATGCAAATTACATTTAGATGGATTTGTTGATGCCTTTCTAGTTTAAAACACTCAATATTTTCTTAATGTGTTTTAGAATATAGTACTGGGAATGCAGGGTATTCGGTTTCCCATTATTTTGAATATTACAATTAGATAAATGTAAGTTGATTTGTTATCTGTAATAGGATCACAACATTTTCAATAATAAATTTGTACCATTCGGGAACATTTTTGGTCGTACTCCTTTATAAATGTTATGGACGAGATATATATCATGATTCTGTACATTACCATTTCAAAATTATAAATATAATTATTGCACCAATTTTCCGAATTATTATCACCGTCAATATCGATGATTAAATAGTCATTTAAACCTCCAACCTTAAAAATAATTTGGGGCCCTTTTTATGAAATCAAGTGATCTACATCGAAAATTTTACAGGCACTTTTTAACCAAGATGCATTCGAATTTAAGTTACCAAATAAGTGTTTTGCTCTATGAAATCTAAATTAATCGCAAATTCGTCGAGACATCAGCTTTGGAAATTCAAACTTCAATTAGTAAAAAAATAGGTGAATGATTTTACTAATTGAAATTTGAATTTCCGAAGCTAATGTCTTGACGAATTCGATCAATTTAGATAAAAATTGGTATATATACAATAGATGTCTGAATTTATTTTATAATTATGTATTACATATAATTGATTATATCGATTGGTGTGACTAATGAGAAGTCAGACTGTATAAGCAGTTAATTTAATTTAATTTAATTAAATAAATACAACCACTGTTCAAAGGATTTTCTCTGACCGAATCTTAATAATTACAAAGACTGATACCCGATGCAGAATAAATGGAGATTTCAAATATGGTAGTCATTAATAATTCATGTATAAACCACCACATATCTACAGTATTTTCTTGATATATTTTAACTAAGAAATAAAATTTACTAAAAAAATAAACTCAAACACAAAACGAGTGTACTTTTAGTTATGTAAAAAGTGATTGTCAGAGATATGGGATATGGGTAGTCGGTGAAATAGATTGTCGAGGATATGGGTTGTAGGGATATGGCTTCGGGGGAATGTTGTGTTGGGGAAAGGGGTTAGTCTAAGAAATCTATATGGGATATCGGATATCTCATTATTGGCTAACTAACCTAGCTTCTCGAATTAATGTTTCAGTTAACAATTCTCTTATAGATATTTCTTCCCAATTTTGACTCCTTTTTGTGTTACACGATACGAACAAAGAGGAACGCTTTTTCTGATGTAATGGATTTTGTCACTTGTACAATAGGCCTCGAGTCACAAACTGTGTCCTATGCTAATGCATGGAATGCACGGATATATAATGTGAATTAACTCATAAGCTTCCTTTTATTTTTTTACGGACTGAACGAACCACCCTAGCCCAAGTATTGAGCCACTACTATAGTGATTATGCGATTGCTACAACACAAATACAAAGTCAGAGTCTCAATAGTAGAAACGAAATTTTTGCATAACAAAGTATACCCGTAACAAGGAACTTGGACAGTTATCTATCAACGCAAAAGGGACCCTTACACACTAATACTATAAAAAAATTCGAAATCATATATACCCGGTTCGGGTTAAAAAAAGATTGTTCGTCGTTGTTAGAACTGGTAAGGTCGAATTTTGTTCTTTTTCGAGCCTACGTTTTTTATGATAGCGACTCTTCTTGGACGGTTTCTCTTGCAGCATAATAATAGGACTCGAAAAAAATAAGCGAAGGTAATACTATTCGACGAGCCGTTAAGGTTAAAACCCTAGAGCCGATGTCCTGCCCAAACGTATTTACTTTTGCGAAAGAAAGCATACTTCATGAATCATTCATCCTCTATTATACATGTAGTTATAGCAATAATCGAATATACACGAACTTTGCTGATTGCCTATAATGGCATTTCATAACGTTACACTATCAAAAAATAATCGGCAAAATGTGTTCCTAGAAACGTTCAGGAAAAAATTAATCTGAGTGAAAAAAATAAGAGTACCCTAGCCATGGCGAAAAAATGTGTTCAGATAACGTGGTACCAATAAGAATCGTGAATTGTATGATCTGTTGGTGACACAAACCAATAAAAATGCGTAAATTTTTGATCAGCCGACAAAACAAATCTAACACAAGAAAATGAAAAAGTAAAAAATACGGGAAACAGATGCCTAAATCTGGCTTGATAGACTAATAAAAAATGTCGGGAAGGCAATTATATATATAATCTTAACGCCAGACTTACCCCTAACCCTAACCTTACATTAATCTTTGACAATACCTCTATTATCATAGAATTTTTCCGGATATACCCGAATATCACATGATCTGAACACTTTTTTCGCCATGGCTAGGGTACTCAAAAATAACGATATAAGCAAAATGATTTTTAGTGTAACTTGCGGCGAACCAATTAGAAATTCAATATCGCGTTACGTAGTTTTTTAAATGGCAAGTAATATAATGATAATGAGAACATTATAATTGATGTAATTATTGTAGCATATGACTAGAGATGGGCTGATACGCATTATACGCATAGTTATCATAAATGCCCATACACAATTATACAGATCATCACCAATTAAGGGATTTGTACTTTAAATAACGATAAATAAACCAGAACATCAACGCATTTATACATATAACGTTAACGATAACGTTTACCACTACATCTTTATTATATTTTTAAGTAAATATTGCGAAATATTATGGCTTTTCGAAGTTCTATATGGGAACATTTTAATAAAATTGGTCATATTGCTGGATTTCAACAACAGCGCGCAGAATGTAAATATTGTGAAAATCCCAAATATCAATGCAATAATTCAGTGTAAGTCACATATCTTTTTTATTAAATGAAAATCTATACAAAGTACTAGTGAAGCTAGTATAACTAATATATGCTAAAAATCGTGATAATAATATATAATAGAAATTATAAACTATATTTGCAAAGCAATACATAAAAATTACTCAAACATGGGGAGGAAACTGTAGTGCTTTCTTCTATTCATCATTTTGATTTGGATATAGATGCATGAAATAATAAAAATAAATTTGTAATAATAATATTATGTAAAAGTAATAAGGTTTCTACAAATTTAGTTACTACACTCTCATCTGATAATTGTAAAGGGATTTCAGCTGATTGTAGATGATAGTGTTAATGAATATTAATCTTATCTCTAACAAGAACATTTAAATGTAACATATTTCCTGCTATTTGTATTCCAACAATTCCAAATTCATTTTTATCAGATTTGAGAGTTTTATAAGTTCAATAAAGTTCATCATTAGTTTCTCTCAATAACTTTATCTCATCATCAATTTTTTTTGTGAATTACAGAATAAATGAAAACATTCAACATATATTAGCTCAAATATTATCTCAAAGTATTTTATAACAAGAATAATATCTGGTCATCTTCTCATATGATCTTCTCTTTTTCTATTTGCATTAGCAATACTCTGTTTTTCTGAAATAGTAATATATGAGATATTTTGATGGGAAAGTTTTTTAATACTGCTCAAAGTACTAATACTATAACAGTTAATTGATAAGTTTCCTTATTTAATAATTTTGCATGCTCAGAACTAAAGACTGAATTATTTCAAATATCTTTCAAAATACTGAAAATTTCTTTTATAACACATATAATTTCTTCTTTTAATTATTTCCAAGTTTTATTATGTGTTAATTTTGATGATTTGATTTATTTTTTGTTCCAAAAAACTTGATACAAACTCTTTATACATTTTTTAACTATTAATATAGATGTGAACATTATTTAATAAGCAGATTTCTAATATAAATAAAATATATAAATATATTAAATAAGCAAAATATAATTTTTGTTTTATAAATCAAAATAAAATTTCTAATTTATATAATATTATTTATAAAAAAGTATTACTTATTATAAATATTTTTTTAAATTTCCTGGTAATTGTTATATAATTTTTGAATTATCACTAATAATCTGACTGGCTAAAGAATCCTTCCAAGTTAATTCTGAAATTATTATTTTTTTATATTAGAATATAAATATAAATAAGAGATATTATATCTTTTCTAAGTTTTTCTTTTAATTTATCTATATTATTATTGATTTGATTTGAATTAAAAAACTTTTCTTATTTATTTTAATTGCTCTTATATTATGCAAACTACAAATTTCTTCAAAAATAACTTTAAAACTAATATAAAATATAAAATAATATGTATTAATTTTTAGTATTATGCTATAGCTTGAAAATTTATCCTTAAAAAATATATATACTATCAATATATATGCAAAGTTATTATTTTTATATGATTATTACACTAATAAAACTCTATGTAATACTATTACATTTATTTTCAAAAATTTCTTAATTAACAAATCTTTCAAAAATAGTAGAAAATATAAAAATCTCTAAAAATAGTAATTGATAAAAATAATTTATATATATTAGTTATTTAATAATTGTATAATTATTATTTATTATCTTTATTTTTCTATCTTTATTTTTTATCTTTTCTCTCTTTACTTTCTATTTTTTCTATTTTTATTTTTTACCTTTTCTATCTTTACTTTATATCTTTTCTATCTTTACTTTCTATTTTTTCTATCTTTTTTCTATCTTTATTATATATCTTTTTTTATAATTTTATAATATAGATAGTATTGAAATCTATTAAGAAATTTTATATAAATAAAGATGCTATCTTAATATATACTCTCTCATATTTCAATAAATTAATAAATTTTAATCTTTAATATAATAAGTTAATGATTATTTTATTATTATAAAATTAATATTTATCCTTGTATCTTCTTCCATCAAATCAAGTTGTCTGGCAAAAATAATTTATTAATTGAACTTTAAATTTTGTAATTCAAATCACTTTTCATAAATCTTGAGTGAAATCAAAAAACTGAATATTAATTTGTATATAATTAAATTTTTGACTATTATATTTTTGTCTTTAAATTTGAAAAAGACAGTTAAAGTATTTTGGATAAAGCATATTGATTTGCTATATAGTAATATTTTATATAATTATGCACTGTAACTTTAAATAAGTAATATTGAATTATATAGTTATGCATTGTAATATTAAATTAACTATAACTATAAATAAGTAATATTTCTTTTAGTAATTTATTTTTTTAGTATTGAAAGCACTAGAACATATAATTATAAGTATAAAAATATTAATATATTTATATTTAGTTAATAACTCCTATTAGTTAATTGTCTCTTTAAATACATTCTTCTAATTTCTCTTTTTATCTTTTAATAAAATTCTTTAACAATTTTTGTTAAAATTGGCACAGACTTAGATATTTATTTTTGTACTGACCAATTTTTTTAATCTATTTCTTTCTTCTAACTTATATGATTCTTTTATCAAAAGTAAAGAAATTTTTTATTTAAAGTAATCAAGCAATATTATAAAACAATATAATAATTTATATTTTAAATATTCTTCTGATGAGACAATAAATTTTTCTTATAACAAATTAATAGAATGCTATATTCTATATAACAAACTATAATTTAAATATTTTTCTATTATGAGTAAGTATTTATTGACAAATAAGCTAAATAAAATAAGTAAATATAAGTAATAATTAAATAATTTGATTATTTTTCAGCACATATTTTCACAAGTGAATTATATAATATTATTATATAGCAAAAATAATTTTACTATCTGTATATTTTATATATTAAATCAAAAAGCTTAATAATTAACCTGAGAAAAAGTTTTAATTGATATATTGAATCTTCTTTATATAAATTACTAGCAGAATTTATAGCACAATTTATTATATTTCTTAATTCATTTTGAGTTCATTTTCTATCTCCTGATAAATAACAAAAGTGGCAATAATATATACTTCTTTAGTATTTATCAAAAAATTATAGATTTTTGTATATAATTCAGTGAATATGTTATAATGTTAGATTGAATTGATAAAATTTTTTGAGTTTTATAATAAAAAAAGTGAAATCACTAACTTGATTGTCAGATTTCAAAGAAATAAAAATAATAACTTTGATATATTGCTCTTTTTATTTATCTCTTTTAGTTAAGCAAAATGAAAAATTTTTTTTCACAAAAATATATGTAACATGTGTTTATCTATCATAAACAGACAAGACTAATCAAATTTGGTTTATCAATAAGCCTTTTAAGTTTCACAAAATAATCAGGAGATTA
>CAJVPL010001185.1:0-15918 GCA_910591945.1 Ambispora gerdemannii | reverse complement strand
AGTAAACGTAAACATTTTCTGTGATTTTTAATGTTAATTAAACGTCAATCGGCCATTACTTTCCGGGGGGACTGTACTACGTATATCTGAAGCGAAAATTTAAGCCGCATGCATAAAATTTTCCACTATCATATAGATGAAATACTAACGCTAGCTTTATTCTACATCCTTCTTAAAGCAAATCGGAAATTTTTCAATACACTTTCTAAATGCACGCTATGTCAGCTTCTAAGACCTAATTATTACTCTCTAGAAGTGCACACCCTCTCTAAATGCACATTTTGTCTATGGTCACAAGGAGGGGTGCACTTAGGGAGGTGTATTATCGTTATTGCACAACGATATAAATTTAGGTAACGGTAATACATAAAATCTTATATCACTTTTTTGTCTGTGTTACATTAAATAACTTTCTTTTGTACATGTAGGCTAAAACGATAACTGTTCTGTAGCATTGTCCGTAGTCAATACGCAGTCTCTTCACTTACTTTTATGCATTACAATAGAAAAAATTAAAATATAATTTTCAAGGAATTTTTATTAAATCAAATCGGGAGCTTTCCGTTTCGATTATTTTTAATTTATTTGGCATATATAAACAACAAATTTTTGTCATTATTTTTGAGCCATTATAAACACTAACCAGCAGAATAATATAATAATAATGGATAATAATAATAATATTAGATATAAAGATGAGGATGCGAATGAAGAGAATGACGACGAAAATTATTTGTCAATTGCTCTGAAAAATCTTTTACAAGATTTCTCTTCGATCACAAATCCTGGCGGGCAAGATGAACACCTAGAAGAATGTGTTCTTAATTGGTTCTCCAAACATAAAGAATTCACCCAAGAAAAAACATTCGAACATTTAAAACAAATTACTCATAAAAATTATAATTATGCATGTCTACTCGGATTCTTTTATCATCGATCTTTTGGTACAAGGGTCGACCGGCAAGAAGCATTTAAATGGTACCTACAAGCTGCTGAAAATAATGATGCATTCGGTCAAAATCAGGTTGGATATTTTTATCATAGTGGTATCGGCACCCAAAGAAATAATGAGAGAGCCTTTTATTGGTACCAGAAATCTTCGGATGGCGGATGCAGTAACGCAAAACACAATCTCGGTTACTGCTATCAGTATGGAATTTATGTAAAGAGAAATACACGATATGCTTTTTATTGGTATTCCAGAAGTGCTGAGATGGGTGATGAATTTGGCATGTGTACTTTGGCAGATGTGCTTTTGCGTGGTATTGGGACGAATGTTGACGTTCATCAAGTTTTAAGATTGTATCGAGAAGCAAAAAATTTGAAATGTATGCGTGTTGATGAAAGTCTTCGTTCTATTTTCTTTTACTGTAATCATTTGTTCTAATAGTTATCTCTTTTATTCTTTGAGATTATTTTATATAATGAAATGAGTTTTTTTGCAAATTCAAAAGCTAAAACTCATTGAAAAAAGTTAATTTTTATATAGTTCAATAAGAATTTTGGCTTTATCGTTATATGATAACCTGCTGTTTTAATTTTTTACTGGAATCAAATATTTTTAGAATGAGAAATATAATAATGACATGTTTTTATCAAAACAAAACAAAATTAACTCGGATGTTCAATCACAATTCAAATTATGACAAATTTTCACTGGTAATGTCCAGTATCGGATATTTACAGGCCTCTACAAAAGGTTCCAAACACTTTTGGACGCGAAATTTCAACATCTAATTGTTGGGTTCGCGGAATATCTCGGCACCCAGTTGTTGGATTCGCACAGAAATATTACCATTCGATTCAGAACAACTAGACGAATCGAATGGTAGTATTTTGTGTGAACCCAATAGCTAGATGGTGAGATATCGCGCCCGAAAAAGTGGTTGGAAACTTTTAGTATCCATATGCGAATCGTAAAAAAAAGGATATAACGATAACGATAACCGAAGGATTAGTAAATCTTCGTTATCGTTGAACGTATCGAGCTTACTATTACTTTTTTTTTATAACGAATACTAAGTCGTTGCAAAATTCAAACTTTGTTATATCGAGATTTTAATTATACATGTACTTGAGCAATTTTTACTGTAATTATTTCCCATACGTAATAGATTTATGTACCTAAATTTTATTTTTGACTTTGTATCTAATACAATTCTCATCAGAATAGGCTATATCATGATTTTTTCGCTTTGGTTTCGGTGGTCAATTTGATTTCTCTGTGTTGCCAACCAAATTGCATCTTTTGTATAATGTTGTTCGTTTTCTTTAAATCATAACTTGATATGAGTTTTGAATACATTGAAGCTGATTTGCGAATGGGTGCTCGAATTGTTGAAATGTTTTTTTCTGTCCTGTCCTGTCCTGTAAATGCTATTTTGTAAATACGGTGATAAGATGTGTAATTTTGGATATCGCACTATCTCAATAAGATGAGCCACAGGGTAAAGTTTCTCGGTTGATTAAAGTTAACATAATAAAAATTAATTCATCACATTTTTTATTCTCTTGTCATTGGTATATTATCGGTAGTTTTTTACGACGTTTGGTAGGTGGTTTCCGATTGCTATAAATTCATTTTGATTAGGTTTGTATTTATTTCTTGATCATTAGCCATCTTACGTCACTTTTTTTGGCTTGAAATCGGCGCTTATAGATCCTCGTCACAGGTAAAAGGGGCAAGGTTTATGATTAAGTAGCTCGATGCAATTTGAAAATTTATTCTAAACTTAAAGTAAACCATATTACAACCAATATAAACTTTAAATGTTTAGTTTATTACAAAGTTTATAGAATTGGAACTCTTAAGCAAACATTAAATAATGCGTTAGTTTATCACAAGATTGACGCGTATTAAACCTTTGGTAAACCTTACCCCTTTTACCTCGTGAAATCTATGGATTCCAGGCTTGCCTTACAAGTCAATTCGAACAAAATTAATTTCAATATTGATTTTATCAGTTGCGTTTTAAAATTTCACATTTTGACCAGAAAATTATCACCATAGAATTCTCTATTCATAAATTAAAAAATATCCTAAGCGAAATTGTTAGCATTCAAATTACAAAATTGCCGACTACTGCTGTCGCAATTAAAGCGTTAATCTGCATAGTTTGAGAAAGCTCGGAGTAAACTCCTTCCTTTTCTGAGTTATTAGGCTTGAGGGCGGATAAACTAGTGCTTAAATCTTGGACGGTTTTAGTTAAATCGGTAATGCTTACCACTTGGTTATGAATACGCGTGGCACTGACATCTAAAAGTCGGTATATTTTTTCCGATAACGATAACGTTAATCCATGTACATGTGTAACGATAACTACATAACAATAACTGTTACCACTTGTCATTGTTTATGTTATTCCAATTTATTTTGGCATTATTTTTCAGCCATTAATAATAACAACAATAGGAATAAAAATAATATGAATTATAATAACGATAAGAATATTGTTAGATGCGATGAAAATGCGGGTGAAGAGAATGACGGCGAAAATTATTTATCAAATGCTCTCAAAAATCTTTTACAAGAATTCTCTTCGATCACAAATCCTGGCGGACAAGATGAACACCTAAAAGAATGTGTTCTTAGCTGGTTCTTTAAACATAGAGAATTCACCGAAGCAGAAACATTTGAACATCTAAAACAAATTGCTCATAAAAATTATGATTACTCATGTCTACTAGGATTCTTTTATCATCAATCATTCGGAACTAAATACAACCAGCAAGAAGCATTTAAATGGTACCTACAAGCTGCTAAACATAATGACGCATTCGGTCAAAATCAGGTTGGATATTTCTATCAGCGCGGAATCGGCATAAAAAGAAATTATGAGGAAGCTTTCTACTGGTATGTGAAATCATCGGATGGAGGATGCAGTAATGCAAAATCCGGTCTCGGATACTGCTATCGAAATGGAATCCATGTAAAGAAAAATTCGCGATATGCTTTTATTTGGTATTCTAAAAGTGCAGAGATGGGTGATGAATTGGGCATGTGCAATTTGGCAAATGTACTTTTACATGGTATAGGAACGAATGTTGATGTTCATCGAACCTTAAGGTTGTATCTGGAAGCGAAAAATTTGGGACGTACACGTGTAGAGGTATCTCTTCATAGACTTTTCCGTGCTCGTTAATCATTATTTCAAAAATACATGGACATTCACAACATCGTGAATCTCTTTATGATGCAAGTCTAAAAGTTCTTCGTTTAAATTTTTTAATATTCTTGAAATCAGTCACCGCAAAATTATTAATAATATAGAAAATAAGTAGCTAATTAAAAATTGATACAATGTTGTTGTTGTAAAAAAGAACAAGAACTCCTATGATTTCTGTGATATACATGTAGTTACAAATCTTTCATTTCTAGGTTCTGTAGTGATCTACGTAATTCTAACAATTAATTCAAATACTTTAGAGCTTACAAAACGTTAAACAGAACTCTGAGTCTAAGTAGAATTTTCACAAATTTTAGGAAAATTTTTTATAGTACATGTATTGTACTCTGGAATTTTAGAGTTCTACAAATTATCAAGTATTAGAGTAATCAAATAACATTTGACGATTTCTTTTTTTACATATGATTTCAAATTGCATAAGCAATAAATTTGCTAGCACGAAAAGTCTTATGGCAACAAATCAAACAAATAATTCTTATCATTATGTATATGAACGATTATAGCGATAAGAGTTGCTAATTCGCAATTTCATTAGATCGTATGATCCAACAGCACGAATTTGCGGATTCAAAGTGCCACCAAAAACAATTGTTTTATACAGTACTGTTACAGGTTAGTGACCGATTATAGGAATTAGCTGTTAATCTGTAACTTCAGTGGGAGAAACGAATTAATCTAAAGTTATTTTATTTACTAGTTTTCCAAGGTTCTGTGCCAATATCTTTGGATATTGTTGTGTTCAATTATCGGTTTGGTTTTGTTTACGTGTTTCACAAATGTTAAACAATGCGTTCACTTTTTCTGGACCAAAAGCGTAAACCCTTAAATCGTAGTCGTCAAAACAATTATCTCACTTTTCTGGATCAAAGCGACAAACCCTTCAAATCGTATTCACCTCACTTTTTCTGGATCAAAGTGGCAAACCCCTCTTTGTAACAATGGATTTAATTATTGGGATGGAGGATGAAAAGGCACTATAAGAACTAATTGTACACAAGTAAGTAATTATATTTTAAATTTTTTTGCCAATTCTCTGCCTGTTCTCTAATTGCTCTTTTTCATTCTCATTATATACATTTTTGGCTTCCTATTTACGATGTAATTTAAGATACAATTTATAATGAAATTATAGTAAAATTTACAGTGGAATTTACAGTAGAATTTATAGTATAATTGGCAGTGTAATTTTTGGTGTAATTTGCAGTGTAATTTGCGATGTAATTTGAATTGATTGATACAAATAAAGAAATACATGTACACAAAAACACAATGCATTTTTAAAAGGAGACTGTATTACCGGTAAAACAGTATATCAATGATGTTAGAAACTCAAATTCAAGTACGTATACAAATTCTGATACATTAAAGCTTATCTCGTTATCATTTTTTTTGGTTGAATATGAATTTATAGCATTCATTCTGATGAAAAATTTTTTCTTATCTTTCACACCTACACTACATTCATTGAGCATTCTAAAAATATATAACATATCCATTTGCATTATTGCAATTTAAATACGTATGAACACCAGTAATATGCAAAAAAATATAACCAAGTATTTTCAGCACAATAAAAGTATGTACGTTTAAAAAAATTAGAAAAAAATTACATGTACAAATATTTAGATGATATATTTCCAAGTCAAATACAATTTTTACAAATATTAATAATAATAATAATGTAACTATACTGATCTGTGATAAATCATGTATTATTCTTTATTGAGTAATATTTTACATGTACTTTGTTTTTATTTTCTCTTTTAATCTGATCTTTACATTGTTTCAATCTTTTATTTGTATATAAAAATACTCTTCTTTCTATTCATAATGTCCTTACCATGAAAAGAATGATCATTAGAACTTTGTGAACAAATAATTGGTGCATATCATATTGTTACATATTTTTTACTAATTGTGAAATTAGCTAATCAATGTGAACAAGAATTGAAAATAGTGATTGAACTCACACTCAAGTCGACTCGAGTCATAATTTTTCTGACTTAAGTTTGCGATATTTTGACTTGAGTGATCACTCTGACTCGAGTCAAGTTTGACTCAAGTTATACAGTGACTCACACATGTAACAGAACATGAAAATTAACTTACTAGAATTTTTATTTTCATGACTATTAGTTTGAACAAAATAAAAAAGCGTTCATTTGAAATCTTGAAACACTAATATTTTTTAAAAATAATTTAGCAACAAATTATTTTTGAAATAAAGTAATTTAAATCAAAATTTACAATTAGTAAATTTCTCACATTGAAGAACTTTCTTTTTATGATAAATTCAAATTTAAATCATTAATTAAAAATGTTTTACTTTATAAAATCTACCTATTTACCAATTTTTCTAAAAATTTGCTTAATTTTTATACTAGAAGCATTAATATATGAATTAATGTTTATAACATAAATTCAGTTCTTCAGAATCTCAAATCTCAGTGAATTTTGTAACAATTTTTATGAAAATTGGTAAATAGGTAGATTTTATAGAGTAGAATATTTTTATTTAGTGGTCCAAATTTGAATCTATCATAGAAAAAAGTTTTTCAATGTGAGTAATCTACTAATTGTAAATTTTGATTTAAATCACTTTATTTTACAAAATAATCTGTTGCTAAATTATTTTTAAAAAATATTAATGGTTTCAAGATTTTAAATAAACACTTTTTATTTTGTTCAAACTAATAATCATGGAAATAAAAAGCCTAGCAAGTTAATTTTTGTGTTTTGTTATATGTGTAAGCCATTATAAATTACTTGACTTGAATTATCTAACTTATATTCTGACTTGAGTACTCTTCGAGTCAGAAAATTATGACTTGACTTGACTCAAGTCAAAATGAGTTAATTTGAGTTCAATCACTAGTTGGGAGCGGAAATTAAATGAAAAGAGAAATAATATTTAGTTTTGTGTTGATATAGAGAGAAAATAATTAAAAATAAAGTATATGAGAAAAATAAAGAAATTATAAAAAGAAAAATCAAATAAATATATGTTCAAGAGAGAATTTATAAAAATAATAATATCAATATTTTTATATTAATATTACCATTTTTTAGTTCTTTCAATATTATTATAATAAAATAAAATTATAAAATTAAGTCATAACAAAAATAAAGAATAATCATTATTTTGAATGTCAAAAAGAATCTATATAAAAGTAAAAAATTGAAATAAAAAATGAAAAAGTAAAATAATTAATTATATAAAAGATAAAAGTGAAATAAAAAGTGAAAAGTGAAATAAAGTAAAAAATAAATTATAATAATAATAAATATTAAGTAAAATGAAAATTTAAATAATTTTTCAAATTATGAAATTGAGAAAAGATATATCAATTTATAATTTAAATTACTAACTATAACTTTGCTAAAATTATATTTGTGATTACTATTAAAAATTAATATTTATTATAATATAAAAATTATTAATAATTAAAAATATTTTTTAAATCTAAATAACTTTTTGAATATTCATTTTAAATATTAATTGACTTATATTCGAAATTTCTCTGATTTTTATGAATAGCTTCATAAATTTGCTTTAAGACATTTTGCTTCAATTGATTGTATAAAGAAAAAATCCTCTAAAAATAAATAGAAAACCTCTCTTAGAGCCTTATTCGAAAAAGTTTTTTATCGTTATTTAGCAGTAGGAATTTCATAATACTGTAATTTGCCTGGCATTAACACATAATTTTTGTCTTTAGCGATATCGTTACAAGATTATCATTATCGTGGTAAATACATGTACGACCACCTAATTAATTAATACAGTACACATGTACTAATAAAAACAGCGATAGCGACGACGACGTAATACAGCCATAATACGGCCAGAGACAAATGGTTGTACAGTACATGTATTTAATTCTACCACATATATCAACATTATTAATTTATCTTTTTTTTGTTCAAGTAAAAATAAACAGTAATAACGATAACAACATGAATAACAACGATAACAATATCATTAAATACAACTATGAGAATGTGGGTGACGAAAATGACGACGAAAATTATTTTTCAAAAGCTCTGAAGGTACTATTAAAAGCATTCTCTTCGATCAAAAATACTGGCGGACAAGATGAACACCTACTAGATTGTGTTCAAAACTGGTTCTCTCAACACGAAAAGTTCAACAGAACTCAAATCTTTGAGCACTTAGAACAAGTCGCTCGCAAAAATCATGACTACGCATGTCTACTAGGATTCTTTTATGATAGTGCATTCGGAACAACGAAAAACCCACAAGAAGCATTTAAATGGTACCTACGAGCTGCTGAACACAATGACGCATTCGGTCAAAATCAAGTCGGAAATTTCTTTCTGGGTGGGTATGGCACAAGAACCGATAACGAGAAAGCTTTCTACTGGTATCAAAAATCAGCGGATAACGGTTGTAGTACTGCTAAATCCAATCTCGGATACTGTTATGAGAATGGAGTTCATGTAAAGAAAAATTATAGATATGCGTTTTATTGGTACTCTAAAAGTGCAGAGATGAGTAACGAATTGGGCAAGTATAATTTGGCATATGTGTTTATGTACGGTGTGGGAACGAATGTTGATGTTCATCGCACTTTGAAGTTGTATCTGGAGGCGAAAAATTTGGTATGCACTGATGCTGAAGAATTTATTTTTGATACAAATTTCAATGCAAAATTATCCAAATAATATAACTATTTGTAGAACAAGTTTACTTAAGACTATTGTAGCAATTTTATATTTCAATTAAAAAATCATTTTTTAAAATGCTTTTTACAAATACGTACATGTACAGTGCCCCCAAAAAGTATCGCCCGATTTAAAATTATATAGTAAAATACATATAAAAAATTTTTTGTTGATTTTATAGTTCCATAAGTCTTCATTTTTTCAAAAATACAATTGATTAGCTTAAAATGATATAAAATTTAGAAATAATTATTAATAGAAATATAGAAATAATTATTAATAGAAATATAGAAATAATTATTAATAGAAATATAGATATATAACTTGAAGTTTTCAATTTTCACATATAAAGCGTGAGAAAAAAATTTTTTACTTTCCAATCAAACAGTCCTTACATTTTAAGTTGCCACAAGTCTTGTACATGTATTATTTTTTTCAAAATACAATCATTAACATGATGTAAAATTTAGAAATAATTACATGTACATGTATTATAAAAAATTTACATGTAGATATACGTACATGTATGTACGTACATACATGTACTTACGTAGCTTGAAAATTTCATTACGTATACATGTATCGGTATAATTTTGGACCGGGCGTTACTTTTTGGGGTTCGTATACAGAACGTACATACGTACGTACATGTACGTATTACGTAAATGAAATTGGTACAAATGAAAATTCTTTATCGTATCCAGTCAAGTACATGTACTCTGTCTTATTTAAAAACATGAATAAATTGTTGACTTTATTTTTCGGACGCTCTCGAGATCCCAACGTTATAGTTGACAACATAAGAGATCGTGATATCACTAATAATAACGATAAGGAAGAAACTCGAAAATTATCAAATGCTCTCAAAAATCTTTTAGAACAATTCTCGTCAATTACAAATCCTGGCGGGCAAGATGAACACCTACTAGAATGCGTTCAAAACTGGTTCTCTCAACGCGAAAAATTTAACGAAATTCAAATCTTTAAGCACCTAAAACAAATCGCTCGCAAAAATCGCGATTACGCATGTCTACTAGGATTCTTTTATCATCTATCTTTGGGTACACCATTTGACCTACAAAAAGCATTTAAATGGTACCTACGAGCTGCTGAACACAATGACGCATTCGGTCAAAACCAGGTTGGATATTTCTATCAGCTTGGAATCGGAACAGAAATAAATCATGGGAAAGCTTTCTACTGGTACGTGAAATCATCGGATGGAAGATGCAGTAATGCTAAATCCAATCTCGGATACTGTTATGAGAATGGAGTTCATGTAAAGAGAAATTATAGATATGCGTTTTATTGGTACTCTAAAAGTGCAGAGATGAGTGACGAATTGGGTATGTGTAATTTGGCAGGTCTATTTTTTTGTGGTATGGGAGCGAATGTTGATGTTCATCGCGCTTTGAAGTTGTATCTGGAGGCGAAAAATTTAGGACGCGTGCAAGCAAAGGATTATATTCGTGGAATTTTTCTTAATCGTCTTATCTTATTATACATGTAGCATTATTAATTAATTTATTAAGAATTTCTGTTTTTTATTGATACATGCATCTTGTTATTTTGCAAATATTAAGTAAGGTTTACATTATTGAAGTGTTAGTATTTTACAAAATTCTGCCAGTAAATAATCACAGTGTACGAAAGAAGTTCTCGGAACAATGTTTGTATTTAATGACACAATGAAAATTTGTTAAAATTTAATAAGATCCTTTACAAAATAACTTTTAAGTAGATTTTTTTCTTGTTCTATATATAAATAAAGAAAAAAACGAAGCTGCTTGGGCAAAACTCCTAACAAATTTTTAATATTTTTCACTTCAATCCAAGCAATACTTAAAGGCAGTGGACTGGAACGAAATAATGTCGCTAGAATTGCTAGTGCAACATGGAAAAATGCATCTAAAGATATAAAAAGCTGCTTTGAAAATTTATTTAACGAAGTTAGAACTTATATTGTGAATGCTAAAAGACCAACAAATCTTGTGCAAGGTTTGTTTTTTCTAAAATGGATCTTTGTTGTATTAACCTTTAATATTCTGCTTATTAATTTATAATTTTAACTTTTGTGTAAATTATTTTGTCATATGTTAATTATAAAATATCTTTCAAGTGTTTGCTCTTGTAATAATTAAATTTTTGAAGCTTTTTTCATTTTACACAAAACAATAATTGAGCTAAAAATTTATTTCATATGAATTTAAATTCCAGTTAGAGTAGTGACATTAATCAAGTATGTAATTTCCATTTCATGGTATAAGATTCCTCCCCCACACGATTACTATAAATCATGTGACTTATATAATCAGGACTCAACTTAGTAATTATATACGGATTAATTATATACGGATCACTATAGAAAAAAATTGGTGCCTTCGATTTATTTAATGATTAATCCAAAAAAAAGATGATTTGAGACAGTCAAATTACGATTTTTATTAGAGTACAGTGACACTTAGGTTCTTTTTCGATAATGCACTGATATTTTGTTCCTTGGTAAATAATAAAAGTTTTTAAATGGCAACCCATTGTGAATTCCTCTCGTAGATGGCGATCCTGATGAAAATTCACATTACTTAAAAATATTTATCAATATTGTTGACTTTTCTGCCATCTTAATTTGGATCACCTCACTATTTGCACACATGTACTAGGCTAATCAGCTTATAATTCTGTGAAATGAATTATGTTAACACTTTCAAAGAAAGTGACTGGAATTACCTTACCAATTGATCATTTGGAACTCACCTAGATTCTCGAAGAAAGGTTCATGATTATGAGTTGAATCTTTACAATTTCAAATATGCTGAACAAACTCTTGCAAACCTGTGGCAAAATGATCCAATTTTTTTTTTGGAAAACCTGTTATAATTGAATATATCGATAGATCAAAAAATCCATTTGTAGAAATAATATTTCCTAATAATTAAGTGCAAGGATGATCATTTTTTAAATGCTATTTATGTCTTGGAATATTTAGATTGTATTAAAATTCCTAGATACGATGCTCATCTATCCTCTCTTTCTGTTGATGCACATGCTCAACGTTGCTGTGTGACCTACGACAAATATTTTCCAAGCATAGTTTTCTCACAAAACACAAAAAATTGCCCACCTGAAGACAACTAAATCAGCAACCTTATATTGAAACCAATTCGGCTATCATTGATGAATTTACTGTGCTTCCATCTTTTAAACGAAATACCTCATGAATCAAGAATATGTCAGAGTGGAGATTTGATATTGATCAAATATTATAATGATTATAATTTTATCAATTTTATTTGATTGGCTAGTTTTTATACAGAAATTTATAAAAATGTAAAATTACATAATAATGCAATAAATTCTGATTGGTTAATATATACCTGACTGAGTCTCTCCCCCCCCAAAAAAATTACTTGATTAATGTTCCTCCCCTTATCAAATAGTAATATTACCTTCATTTGCTTCGTTTGAGATGCTTGTTGATTCAGCATCGATATCTACGTATTCATTAGTAGAATTGTGTGCAAACAAGTCTTTAATATATTGATTTGCTAATACAGTACTGTATTTTTTTTTCATATTATCAGTATCGTAGATAGAGTTGATGAAGTCTCCAAGTTCCTCAACAATTGGTCTATTTTCCGGAATAGGATCCCAACATTTTTCAATAATAAATTTGCAATATCCGGGAAAATTTTTTGGCATCTTAAGTCGTATTCCTTTATAGATATCTAATGCCAGATATATCATGACTACGCTCACCGAATGGTCTGCCTGTTTCAATATCGTAACTAAACTATAAACATTAGAAAACAAAAAAAGCAACTTTTACACTTTAGAAATGGTTCATTTTTACCTCGTTTATAAACTCCCATGTGATTTGCTTTTAATTATGTAATGATTTCAACACAATTTCTTTGTCGTCTCCAGATCGTATCGGTATAAATTTGTTTCTTCATGAGCTCACTTGTAACCGTACAAGAATGCCTTATCTTTATAAATTTTTCAGTGCTTATCAGCAATTTCTGCGCATTCTTTTATTAGACAAGCGTTATCTTTATTCTCGCTAGACCATTCAACTTTGCGATATTCATTTCCATTCATAGCGATAACAATTGTCATTTGATACACCCTTTGCAGTAACCAGATAGGCATCATTATAACCATGAGTATTAGAATCCATCTTGGAGTTCTGTGTTTTAAATGATGTAAAATAAAAATGATTTATAAGTGTTGTTGTTATTCTTCCGTCTGTGTTTGTAAAATAACACAGGAACGCATTGTGGACCAATACGTAAATAATTCAGACATGTGTATTAGATCAAATTTGGGAATCGATATTGTTATGCAAGATAATTAAGACAGAACGCATGAATTCCATTTGTGTGTAAATAATAAAAGGCTCTTTTTTCAAATGCATGTTGTAGGCGTAATGTGACCGCATTTTCATGCGAAATTCTTACGCGTAATACGTTAAGTTCTATAAAGATATACCGATACGTAGAGATAATACATATCAATATCTACATCGAATTTTGCTTTAATATAAACTCAAAATTTCTAGTCTCATGTGTCGTTATAGTAGTAAACATAGCAATCAAACGAATAAACTATAGTATAAAAGAACCTAAGTAAAATAAATTTTATATAAATAAATAAATTTTGATAAAAAAGTAAAACTGCTTTTGGTTGGTGTGCTTCAACTCGAGACACAGTTGACAAAAAGATACAATTATTATTGTTGTCAACTTACTTTAATAAAGTCTAGAGTATACATATATATATTGTTTTACTTTGTTGGAAGTGGTTCATCATGAGTCTGTAGTTTTTCAACCGATATCTTTTCATTCTCTTTGATTTCATGTGGTATACTAAAATCGTAATCAGTAATGAATAAAAGAAATTAATGAAAAAATAATAAATGTAATTTTACCTTTGTTTGGAACAAACAAACTGACACTTGACATTCCTATACATTTGATATGAATTTTAATTAATATGAAATGTCATTAGTGATTTATATTTCAAAATAAAATACCTGTCTCAGTTGGAATTGAAATTAATTTTCTGGTAAAGATTCGACTGGTGTAGATTACATTAAAGTGTATTTGTTTATCGTTCGTATTTGCAGGAATGCTTCTTTTTAATTTCATCCCCTTATCAAGTTCATTTAATTTATTCTGTTCTAATTCAAAACACTCAATGATTTTTTTATTTGTCTTAGAATATCCTGAAGAGCTGTAATACTGAAAATGCAAAGTATTCAACTTTGTCGCATATCCACGTTTGATAGAGTCGATAAAGTCTTCGAGTTCCCCAGCAGTTGGTTATTTTCTGGAATAGGATCCCAACATTTTTCAATAAATAAAGGAACATTATTTGGTATCGTAGGTCGTACTCCATTATAGATGTCATATACGAGGTGTATATCATGACTTAGATCACCAAATGGTCGTTCACAAATGATAATCTCGTACATAATCATCCCAAAGCTATAAATATCTGCAGCTTTAGTGTATGGATTTCCATTTAACACCTCTGGACTCATATAAGGAAGTACTCCACAAATTTCGTGATTAGATTGTTCTATAACTGCTGGTTTGCTAAGTCCAAAATCAGCAATATGAGCAGTATTGTACGATAATAATAATATATTTCCAGGGTGAAAGTCACGATGCACAAATTTCTCATTGTGGATTTTATTCAACCCTCGAGTAATTTCACATAAATACGTAATCTAATTTTTTGTTCCAATTCAAGTATGTAGTTGGCATTCATATATTTGCGTAGAATACCATCTTCTGCATAAGTCATTACTGTCGAGTATTCATTTGTAGCCGGGGTGTTAGTTATTCCATAATAACTTATTCCATAACTGCAAGTGTCTTCCTAAAACCTGCTGAAAAGAAATATAATGTCACCAAAAAGAAAGCTCTTGCTGTAGTATGAGCTATTCGACAATTCTGACATTACCTTCTTGGGATGCTCTTCGAAATCATCACAGATCACAATTCCCTTTGCTGACTTTTTATCAAACAAATCAATTCTGGATCTCGTATTTCTCAATGAGTTATAACGATGATGAAATATACCTTTCTGATTACCTATCGCTCTGGAAAAATGAACCAGAATATGAACACACTCTCGTAAATAGAACAATAATATTAAAATACGAAATATATAAACTCACTTAATAACATGCAAAAAAAATAAATATAAATAAATAAAATAAAATATATAAGCATTTCTTTATATATATTGATAATAATAAATGACAAAAGTAATAATAACAATATATCAGAAAAAGAGAATATTCAACTCTTGATGAATTCAATTAAAGATATCCAAATCTCAGAAATCTTGACCAGGATGAATCTAACGATATACTTCAATCTAATAAGATATTTTAAGAATAAAGATTATCTTGAAGGATATAACAAGAAACAATGCAAATGGATCCAAAACCAATTAAAACATTACATAATTCAAAATGACTTACTCTACAAGATCAACCAGAGAAAAGAGCTCAATAATCTGCTCTGTGTACTCAAAATGACCAAAATTGAAGTAATCATAAATAATTTACATGGCAATGCACTTTCTGAATATTTCAAATTCAAGGAAACTTATCAGAGAATTATTGCAAAATATTGGTAAAATAATATAGAGAATGATATAAAGAATTTCGTAAGATCCTGCAAAATATGTTAATTAACTGGTGAATAAATAACCAAATAACTACTACACTCTATCAAGCTTGATCAACTATTTGATCACATTGTAATCAATCTTGTTGGATCTTGCAAGCTAATAAATAAAAAAAATTATTATATTATTATAGCTATCAATTACTTAACCAAATAATCTGAAGCGAAGGTAATCCTGAACAAAGAAGTATTGACTATGATTACATTTATCTTTGAAGAGATAATCTGTCATTACAGATGTTCTAGAGAACTGCAATTATACTGTTACACGTTTTTCACTAATAGGGTAATTAGCTAATAAACGTGAACAAGGGTTGGGAGAGATAATTAAACAAATATAAGAG
>CAJVPL010001184.1:0-15930 GCA_910591945.1 Ambispora gerdemannii | reverse complement strand
ATATTTTTCTGGAAATTTGTTAACAAAACCATTGAATTTCTGGATTTAAATCAGATATTAGAAATCAGAAAAAAATCTGGAAATTTTCAAACTCAAAAATCAGGAATTTTCTGGATCAAAAATGGCCCTTTTTTTTACAGGGCACTTTGGTTCAAGGTAAGGTACAATGCCCAATAATATATTATTAGTCGAAGAATTAGCATTGATAATTCGTGATATTCCGAAATCGATCAATTTAGCAACATATTTTTGCACTAAAATATTCATTGAATGCTATTAAGAAAAAGACAAAATTAACAATTTAAAATTAATCACAAAATTCATACATGATTAGGTTAGCTTACCAAATCTCTATGCACAATTCCTTCCTTATGAAGTGATAACAATCCTTTACTTGACAAGCCAATTGAAGTCTGTCATGCCAAGTTAAAATTTGACATTTTTGGCTTAGAAATTGTCGCAAGTTACCTCCGTCAGCACATTCTTGAATTATAATATACTCCGAAGTTGTAGGGTCTTTTCATAGTTCAAAAATTTTTATAATAAATTAAATTTGTCAAATAGAACTTGTGCTATCAGTTATATTCAATCTGATCGAGTGATTCTTGTTTTGAAGGTATTATTTGATAATGGTTGTATATTAAAAAAAAAACATGGTTACTCTGATTTATCTTATCTACTAGAGCATCCTAAATTTGAAGATATTGTCACGATGTTTCATCAATACAAAGATGCATGTATTGAAAATGGGAATATAAGAGTTTAATTGATGAAGCAATCAGGGAAACGGGATGGTTCAGTGAAAAAGAAAATATTTGAAAATTTGGGAAGTCAAGAAGGTAAAATAAAACGATTAGAATTAAAATGAAATACATGTCACGATTAGACAATTTAGATTAAAAATTTAATTTTAGATATATTATTCAAATTATTTTTGTTTTTCATAAGTATATATTTTTAATAAGAGCTTAAGATTAAGTTTTGCTGCTCACTAAATTACATGTATAAGAAAATTTTAGAAAACCGTATGCATGCATTACTGTATAAAATACCTTCCCCCCCTTAAAGTATCACCCGAAAATTAGAATCAATGGTATTGCAACGTAGGAAAAGGAAATTTACGAAATCAAGACTATTAGATGCATAACCCTTTTTTATAAGAAATTTATATTTTCTATAACATTTAAAAACCCCCGGAGTATTGTATATAGTAGTTTAATTGTGAAATTTTCCTATGATCGGTTATTTCTATTCATTTAGTTATAGATTCTGCACTGCTATATTTTAAAATTCTCGTAAAAATTAAATTCAGCATTATTTTAAATCCTGAATAGCTGTGTATAATATGAAACCAGTGTTGGAATTTGGTTGCGGCCAAATCTACTAAAATTAACCGCAGATTTAAACAACAGCGATAGTAGCGTTAATATATCAAATGCACGTGATCTAGCCAAACCTGAATGTCGTAGTAGAACTTTTCTTTTTAACGCAACAATAGCGATAACAATAAAACAAACAATCACGATCAGTGCTTAACGTTAACAAATAATAATTTTTTATATAATCATTGTCCAGACCTATTGTGATTCTTTTCTGATTGCTGTTGTCTATTAGAATTTCTTCGGTTTCGATTCTCCAACGTATCATTTTTTGGATTCATTTTGAAATAACTATATTGGAAAAGAATTTCTTATGCAAAAAATCGCTTCTTCAATAACTCAATAACAATTTTTTCGTAAACATCATAACAGAATTTGGCCTGTTAAATATTCTGAATTTAAAATACTATTTAGACAAGTAAAACTTTATTGTGTTATTTATTTAATATAGATTTATCTATGTCTTACGGAATTGAATTATTTCAGATTGAAGAATTTATAGAGCCACTCAAATAAAACTATTTAATATCATAATATTCTCATCATTTACTGATTAAATTCACTACTCACGTTTTTTTTCCTTCCGATTCCAAAGATGATTAGCAACTAGGCCACCAAGGAACATTGTGAAGCTAATCCACAAAAACCACGTTTTCATATCTGGTTCTCCTTTCTTAGCCAAAATCCAGGCGACAATTGATGTCTCACCTAGATGAAGGGCGAGGACCAACCATCGAGTCGCATACAAACTATTCCAATCAATGTAAGCGTATTCGCGGAGGAAGGGGTGCAATTGCGGGGCAAAATAATCGGGAGTGTATAATATAATTAAACAGACTGCGATTAAAGAGGCAACGAATGGGTTCGGCCAGATGAATGGCGTATGAATGTTGTTGGTTAGTGTGGTGGATGATGGTGGTGGACTGGGTGGACGTGTGCTTGGCTTATTAATTTAGATGATTTGGATCATTAGAATTTATCCGCCAATATAATAGTATTACTAAGTAATAAATAAAACATACCAAGTTTAGCGCTTCTTCAGCATCTTTAGCCATTTCAGTCAACACACCTCTCACTTGCTCATGACCCGTTAATTTTTGCTTAAACTGAATAATAATTTCCTCTTCATCGCCATCTTCTTTCGTAACCTTAACAGTAAATCCCGCTGAATCAATACTGGTCATTTGAGCAGACACCGCATTCTTTTCTTTTCCAAAATATTTTGCGTATGTTAGAATCGTATCGGGATGTCCGTTCATATAGGCGACTAGGCGGTTGGCGTGTGGTGATATCGGGTCACTTTGTGGTCTTTGCATTTCTTCAATTAATTATTTAGAGAAGAGCAAGAGATTCGTACATATAGAAACTATTATTGTTGTTGTGGTTATGTATTGTGTTTAGCCAATCAGTTTTGTACATGTGTTAACGTCGTCGTCGTCGTCATTGGCGTAAATCATTTACACGTTACATAAAATAATACCGATACCCGATTATGCATCAAAGAATTAAATTTGATATCTTTGATAAATTTAAAGATATCAAATCACAATTGATGCATTTGATTTATTATATGCTATAGTTTTTAACGTTAAATTCAGCAATGGATTATTAATTCTAATCTTTTAATAATACAAAAGTTATTTTTGCTGTTGCATTACTTTTGTGCTTTTTCAACATAATTCATATAACTCTCTAGAGATATAACTAAATATTTGAATGCATTCCAAATCTATTTTTTTTCCTATAGACCAAATCACACCTAAAAGATACAACTAACTTTCGTTTGTATACTCGGTGAAATTTTATATATAGTAATTGTTGTGACTACAAATAAATCACGCCTTTATCGAATCTGCAGTGTAACTACTATTGCTAGGACCATTATTCTATTAGAAAACGATCTACGTAATTTATACTTAAGTTGGCTTATTTTAGCATTTTTACAAATTCTTATCGTTATGAAAGAATTTTCCAGCACAATTCAAAGATGACTAACAATGTAAAATATTAGTCATTACATACCAACGTTTCACCACCACCAAATCCGAATACAGATTTAAATAAAACTGTTATCGTATGACTACCCAGCTGAT
Source organism: Ambispora gerdemannii (assembly GCA_910591945.1). Classification (NCBI taxonomy): domain Eukaryota; kingdom Fungi; phylum Glomeromycota; class Glomeromycetes; order Archaeosporales; family Ambisporaceae; genus Ambispora; species Ambispora gerdemannii. Next base: position 12,458 of record CAJVPL010001184.1, on the reverse strand, counting down.
CCAAAAAAACCAGGAATTAAACTTGTATAATATCATGGAGTTGCATATAGGCAATGGATTTAAGAATTACCAACTTAGAATGATTAATGGTTTAGTAATTTTGCACAAAATCTATGTGATCGGTCGTCTTCGTCTTAGTACACAGTCAACTCCGTTAAACCGAAATAGAAAATTTTAAAAAAATTCATTTTATCAAAAGTTTATTTTTATTGAGGCAGGTTTACTATAACTGCTCTTAAAATATCTTCTATTTATCTATGTGGGTTTACTGGAACCAAATTCGGTTTATGCAGGTTCATTAGTAGTTCGGTTAAAAAGTTGCATAGTTTTTTATTACTTTTCTAAAGCATATATTTTTGGAAAATTGTTGACATAAACCGGAGGATTCTATCATTTGCGAGAATAAATAAAGTTTTGAGCTTGTTATGATTATGAACATAAATTTTTTTTGAATGGGCTTCACATTTTTTCGATCAGTCGAAAAACCATGACTTCTTTGAATCATTCATTAAAAAGTCACAAATTGGCATGTAAAGACTTGCTTACAACTGGCCTGAGCGATGGTAGACCCGTAATCGCTAGTTATTAAGATCGAATCCAGCATCTGAAATAGTGCCGAAACCACCGAATTAGAACCGATTTATGGGATCGTTCCACTTCTTGAAAAGCTTCACAGCAATTAGCCGCCATAAATTGTTCGTCAAACGAAATACTTTACAAAATATGCTTTTTACAACAAGAATGCTGGTTGTTCCTTAAGAATCATCTTTCTTCGTTCTAACTGCTGTGTAATATTCTCAATGTTTTAAAAAAGAAAGGTGAGCAAGTGTAGGTGATATGAAGTGTTTCAACCAATCAGTTGTTGTTTCTCAATATATTTTGACGTCTTACTAAAATTTTGGTCCCTGTGGCATCATCTCTATGTTCACTTTGTTTGATTTTGCAGTATGCTATGCCCATATCGATATACGTAATTCAAAAATTTAATTTTCTCGCTATGCAATTAAACACATACATATGCTAACTAATACACGTACAACTAATAGCAATACATAGAAAATCTGAATCTTGCAACACTTCCTAGTTATTATTAGCGATATCAAATACGATAATGCAAGTGCCTGTGGCGAATCCATTAAATTAATACAGATGTCGCAAATAAGAAATAAAGTTTCTTCCAAGAGTGTTTTTTTAGCACTAGCCGTAATATTGATATGCGGCAAGAATTATGAAATCACTGTAAATTCGCCGTTTACAATTCGGCTATAAAATGATTTTGTTTGTCCGATTTACGCAAATAAAATACAGTATATCGAAAAGTCAAAATTTTTATAACCGGATTCATGGCTAAACAAGGAATCGAATAAGAACAAGGGGGACTATATCGATATTAATTGATCGAACAGTAAATTAAATGCTATTATCTTTGAATGTCCTACTGCTTCGAATCCGGAACCGAATCAACCTGAATTTCGTTTCGGATTTAAATTCCACTAAAAATGCATGAGATTTTTACAGAATGTAAATTCACGTTATAAACAATTTAACTCGATACAGCCAGATTGTCATATATAATAAAAAGTTGTACTGTAATGACCAAAATTAATCCGAAATTTGGACCCGAAACATTCGGAGCATTACAATATTCTAATAGGAACCCAAATATTTTTCAGCTTTTGACTTTTTATAATTTTACTTAATTTTTTAATTTATAATTATTACAAAACATTTTGCAGGTAAAAATTAACTACATTGATATATTAGAATTCTTTATATTTACGAACAATTTTAGTCGAAAGCATTCAATCCTAAAAGACTGATTCTAAACAAAATAAAAAAGTATTAATTTAAATCTTGAACCTCAAAAGTGATTTAACAAGTAAATTTCGATCTACCGCTACAGAACTTTTTTTTAATACTAAGATAAAATCAAATTTAGACTACGTACTACGTAATTAAAAATGGTCTACTTTACGAAATCATTCAGTTTCACTAAAATGATTTAAATAATCTGTTGTAAAATTATTTTTGAAAAATATTAGAGGTTTGAAGGGTTAAAATGAATGCTGGTTTGTTTTGTTAGATTAATATTGTCGGAAATAAAAATTTTAAAAATTTCCTGATCAAATATTTTCCAGCGTATTTGCTGAAATTTCTTTTTACAGGTTTCCCTATATATATTCAAAGTTCGATATAATGATACTCTATTATGAAAATTTCGATATACCAAAAACACTTCTAACAAATTTCCCTTCAAGCGATTTTTATAATAACTTCTAGATACAACGATATTTGTATAATTGTTCCGACCATAAGATTCAAAGAAGCATCAATCATGTTTATTATTCGCTCTACAATCTAATCGATACCTTAATTGTTTTAATTGTAGTTTGCCAAATTTGTTTTATTTGCAAATAAAATTATCGTTATGATTAAATTAACGCTAAGTTAACAGGACAAGATATTAAAATCCCAAACAAATGAGATTAATTTAAGAAAAATCGTGATATACCTTATTTATGTAAGTAAAAAAATCAAGTTAATCATATTTGTACTTCAGCGTATCCGTTTCTGCAAATTTTGAATGCCATTCATATTAGCTTTTACAGTTCCCACATACTGTTTCTGCCGATTTCAAATTCCAATGCTCATACCTGTCCCAATCCCAACGTCAAAACAGAAGATTTTCCTTCAGCGTATCCGTTTTTAGCAGATTTTAAATACCATTTAAATGCTTTATGCTTATCTATTTCTGTTCCAAACCCAGCTTCAAAACAATGACCAAGTTCACATTGTCCTTCAGCGTGTCCGTTTTCTGCAGATTTTAAATACCATTTAAATGCTTTGTATTCATCATTTACGGTTCCCTTTCCTAATTCGTAACAAACTCCCACTTCAGCGTATCCGTTTTCTGCTAATTTTAAATACCATTCAAATGCTTCGTACTCATCATTTACGATTTCGCAACAAACTCCCACTTTATATTGTCCTTCAGCAAATGCTTTATCATCATCTTTATAGCGTCCAATATCAAATATCGTTCGAATTGAACATATTGGTTTATTGACTTTTTAAGAATAATGTGATAGAAATTTCTTACTTTCTATAATTTTTTCAATAATCGGGTCATCACTTTCTATTTCTGCTGTTGAGGTTCCGGTACTTTCAGTTTTGTTAAATGTAGATAAATTTATGGAATCGGGAAATGATCAGTAATGTAAGGGGTGACTTTTAATTAATTTTACTCGACTTTGAATAAACTAAAAAAAATATATGGCAAAAGTAGGGCTATTCATACATATATTTAATATCGGGTTGGATACCCATTTGCATCAATCACAGCTTGCATTCTCCTCGGCATACTTTCAGCCAGTTCGATTTTTTCCCATTCCTCTGCAAGTGCATCTATCAATTCTTTTGGAAAGACGAATCCATGCATGATCAATTTATCTTAAAAATCAAAAACATCTCATAAATGCTCAATTGGATTTAGATCAGGACTCTGGACAGAGTTTCTTCAATTTCTTTTTCGGAAAAACCACACTTCCAAGCACCGATTATCTCGTCACGCTCAAAATCCGTAATTTGGCAATTTCTGCGAGTGTTGGGTGGGTTTTACATAATTTTTTACGTCGTTTGAAAGCTTACGATTTCAGCTTTCTAACGAGCTATTGACGTTATACATGTAATTGGACTTTTGTGTGTTGCATAATCAACGATTATAGTCACCCCATTATTTACGTCGATCACATCCGATTCCAAACTTTTGTCCACCGATAAAAAAGCCTTTTTTTGCAAGTTGCACAGCCAAAATCCATAAAATTCGATACCGATACGTACAATGCATACTAATACCGACACATGGATTAACAAAACGATTTACATGTACATGTAATTTACAATCACATACCGATATGTAATCCAAAACAACATGCGGTATCGGTATTGAAAATTCTAGAATCGGCGTGAGAAACATTAACGTTAATGTTAACGTAACGGTAACGTTGAATTAATATTTAGATAAAAATATTTTTCTGTTTAATTTACGTTAAAAAAAGCAAAGCCTTGTCTGAACGATCCTATGAAATAAAATATTAAGAACTGCTTCGGAATTAGCGCAATTTCAGGATCTGATTCGGAAAATGCTATAATTCTGTATACGTAAATTTTGGAAACCGGCAAGTTCATGAGCAGTTCCAGGAAATTACATAAGTAGCTTTGCTCACACTCACTATCAAAATGTTATTATTGAAATCGAATTTAGCATCTGAATTAATGCCGAAACCACTGAATTCGCGACCAGTTATGGTTTATAACACAATGGTTCGGCAGATGTTGAACTCGATCTGAACAATAAAATCTGACAAATATTTTGTTGACAATATAAAATATATAAAATAGAAAATTCTAATATTATTTATACAAATGGAAATAGCAAAGTACAACAATTTTATGTATATTCACCAAATTTGTTGTTTTTTACTTCTATTGTCAATAATCAATCAATTATCTTATAATATTGAGCACTACAGCACTATAAATTAAATGCTTTCAATATACTTTACTTAAAGAAAATTTTTTTGTATGATAAAAACTGAAGCTTTGATGTCTATATTTTTATTTAGATATAAACCATTTTTTAAGAAGTAAAATGCAAAAAATTATTTATTAGTTGATCAAAACAAAACAGTATTAAGGAAAATTAAGTTTGAATAAAAATTCGTCTTAACTAGTGATGTTTTTGGTTTGATGGTTTGGAGGTGATTTAGATGAAATTATTAATTTTATTTAAAAGTTATTATAATTTTGAATAAGCAATTTAATTTAAAAAATATTATAAACTGTAGGGTTAATTAATAGTTCTTAATAAAATTATAATCTCAAAATTTAGTAAATTTCTCAAATTGTATGGTTCAAACTGATGGTTCAAACCAGTAGTTTAAGTAAAATTACTAATTTTCTATCAAAATAATTATATTTTTTATTATAAGTAACTAATTTTTAAACTTTATGCTAATTAATTTTGATTAAGAGATCAAAAAGAATAATTAAGTCAATTATTAGTAATTTTAATCAGGTAAATAAACCGATAACATTCTAGTCTTAACACATCTTAAATTCCAGAGATAATTTTATTGTATTCTTGCCTAAACATTTGAAATTGTTTGAAAACTCAAACTTTTATGACTGTTGATGAGAAACAACTATAAAACTTTTACAGCATTTGGACTAAAGCGAGACACAAATAAATTAACCACTAGAAATTCGAAATTTTGCTGAAGTATAATTTTTATTCCACTTAGAGCTAATTGAATTTAATTAATTCTAGATTTTTATAGGATCAAAGGAACTCGAGGAAGAGCTTGAAGTGAAAGGTCAAAACCTACCAGCAATCGTGGATATATTGCGACAGATGATTTGTTACTCGATGAATAGCCAAGTGTTCCTCACAAAGTTGTGTTAAGATTTTCCATGTTTTATCTGCTGGTATTAGAATACGAACCTTTCAAATTTTATATTTATATGCTTGCACTAATATGAATAGCTACAATTTTTAATTCATCTGATTTTCGCGTTCAAGTCTACGCTTACACAAGATGATTTGAACCTAGAAGAGAGTGAAATTTGGAGGAAAAGCCGCTATGGGTAATTGCGTAAACTCATGATTTACTCTCTTTTTGTGTTCCGATTCCATTTCCATAACAAAAACCAAGACCACGTTGTCCACTAGCATCACCACTCTCTGCTGATTTAGAATACCATTCAAATGCTTTTTTCTCATCTTTTTGTGTTCCGATTCCATTTCCATAATAAACCCCAAGATTAAATTGTCCACTAGCATTACCACCCTCTGCTGATTTCAAATACCACTCAAATGCTTTTTTTTCATCTTTTTGTGTTCCGATTCCATTTCCATCACAGAAACCAAGAATGCGCTGTATTTGAGCATCTCCGTTTTCAGCTAATTTCGGATGCCAATCAAATGTTTCACTATCTTTTTTCTCTCAAATTGTTTATAATGATCCAAATAAATTTTTGAAGTTCTATTCTTTTTGGTATATAACTCTTCATAAATTAGATAAATAAGTCTAGGCTCATTGATTAAGGCTATTTCATATTGATAACAAAAAGCAACAAATAATTCATAGATAATAATGATGTTTTTCTGGATCTATCAATTTCATTTTGGATAATTGATTTTATATTTAAAGCTATATCTTTCAATTCTTTATTTTCGGAAGAAAACATTCGTCGAATGATTATTGATAATCTTTCGTGGAATTTTGAATCATCGTTGTCTTTGATTTTCATTGTAGAAGTTGATACTGTTACCGCCGGCGAACAAACTTCATCGATTACGGTTTATCGGCAGAAAACGAGCCGTGGATGTCATTAACGCCGGACCGGTAAACTTTTCATCAGCTAATTCCCACCACGATTATCAACAATTAGTCAAATTTAATTATTGATAATTATGAATCGTCAAAAGGAACTTCACCACCCATCGTAGAAGGATTCCAAATGAAACAATGCTACTGTATTCGTTTAAAAACGTGTGTAATAGTTATTAGCATTTTGCGAATGGTAAGTTATCAACAAAAGCATTTATTTTATTTTATTTTATTCTATATTCCTTTATTAATAAGGATATCATTTTTATAAGATTAATGGAATTTACCAAACTACTTTTGGTCTTGATAATTATCAATTAATAAATAATACTTGTAAGTTTTTAAATTCAAAAAACGACTCAAAATTTGGTTGTTTTTTCTAATTTTTCTAAATTGATTATATTTTTGATAGTTTGGCAATTTATGGGATCTTGGAGTTTAGTGAGTAAAATTTTCGAATTCTTTGTTGCAATTGGTGCAATCAATGTATTAACAGGGCTAAACGAAGCAAATCCAACGCTTAAATAATTATACAATAATATCATGTGCTATTTCAACAAATGGTTTACTATTGAGAATTACCGGCATTTATTTTTTAATTTCTTGTCTTCTTTGAAAGATAAATTTTCACTAATAGTTCTCGCGTACAGAAATAGAAGCGTCCGTCTTTAAGAACGACTCAGCATGAAGAGTAGGTAAATGAAGTTGTCGCATAATGAGAGCGAACGGCAAATTATAATCAGTTAAAAAGAAATTACGTAAATGTGTTCAGACAAGCTCGGCGAGCAGAAAAATTAGCAAATTTTGTAATATCCAATTTCGTTATCATGCGCGGCTTTCTGGTTAGTTTTTATTAACAACTTTCGGGGTTACATATTTAAAGTGAAAACTTTTAATACCCATATCTTCACAATCAAGCATTCAAATCCTTCGATCTTTTTATTAGAATCAGCGCAATTTCTATTGTCAGTTGATTTTTTTAAAAATCATTGTATAGTATGCTTCTTTTTAAGTACTTATTCTTTTGGAAGTGTTTCATCATAAATTTGTAGAAAACACTCGACTGGTGTAAATTGCATTGGATTTGTTGTTTTTGTTCGTCTTCATGTTTTTTTGTGATTTCATCTCCGCATCAAGTTTATCTAATCTCTGCTCTCTAATTTAAATTTCTTCATGCATTTTGGATATCTTAAAAGGTTGCAGTACTGAAAATGCAAAGTATTCGGTTGTACCCTCTTAATGAAACTGTTAATATTGTATATATAGTTGATAAAGTCGTAAAGTTCATCAGCAGCTGGTCTGTTTTCTGGAAAAAAGATCCAAACCTTTTCGTTAATAAATTTTGCATCATCTGAAATATTATTTGGCCACATATAAGGTATATATCATGACTACGTTCATCAAATGGTGACAACCTCGTACATAATCATCTCAAAACTATAAATGAACTATTGTGCAAAACACAAAAATATTTTGAACTTGTGATGAGATGAATTTACAACTATGAAACCCCATTTTCATTTTCATTGGCTAAAATTAATAATTAATTACTTTATTTAGAAGTTTGTGCGCATTTTTAGCCAATGGAAATGAAGATAGTTTTTCATAATGATAATTCAACTTACCTTTGTACTCTGTAAATTCATCTTAAAGAATTTTACATTTTACATAATAGCTCATGGATTAATGCTCAAAATTTGCAAATATATAGAATGGAACCTGATAAACCTTTTTTAATTATTAGCATTTATTGTGTTAAATTTGGCATTGTGGCTAATCTCTCATTCAAAGTTCACGAATGAAAGTTTTGGAAATGATATTTCAGAGCTTGTAAAATAATCATTTGTGTTTGAAGTGTTCCAAAATTTCACTATATTGTGAATTTAATATGGTGAACATGTTTGATTATTACATGAAAGATCATTGTACATGTAGTAAAAAAATCGACAGTTTATAGTATCATATTTATTCATTATTTTAAATTTTTAACGACTCGACTGTCCTAATTTTAGTTAACCCCCCTCTATACATGTGTCTGTATAATTTATATTCATAAATAAAAATTTTTATTCTGATATAGCTCAAGTTTCATGAAGCAAACTACGTAGTCTGAATTTTTTTAGAAGTGCGCAAGAATTAAATTAGTCTGATCTACAGTTAAACCTCGTTATAATGACGTTAACTATACGTAATAAAGAATAATTAAAATTTCTTTATATTAAATTAAAAACATATAACTTTATAATTAATTAAATTTTTCCAAAAACTTTCATATGCTTTTCTAAAAGTTTATTATAACGAGGTTTAACTGTATATATAATTCATCGGACATATAAAGCTTGCAACGACAAAGCATCGCAGAATTGCAACAGCTCACTCTCGTTGTAGTGAGCTCTCGATAGGAACCGGGTCGGGTACAACCGGGTCAACCAGGATGGGTCGGAGGAAATAATTATGTGACACGCATTAAGCTCGAAGATAATTATCAAGTAACTAGTTATAACCTGTGACTTTGTTCATGGCGATGGGAATCACGTTGGATGTGCGAAATTTCTACGTAGATCAAATTTTTAAAGTATCGATCATTATTATTTACGAAACAAATATTATATACAGTGGGGGGGGGGGAAGACACCATAAACCATCAACTTTTTTTGAGCGGCAAAAATTTGATATTCTATTAGTCATGTTATTTTGCATTATATAATAATACAAGTAATGCTACTACAACGGCAAATTTCATAAAATTAAAAATTTATAACTCATGCCACAAGTAAAAATTTTAAAATCCAGCTGTGGTAAATATTAGCCTGGCTTCTGATTAATCATTTGTCGCGGAGTTTTTTCTTTAATTTTTATTCTAGCCAGAATTATAACAATTTTTTAATCACATACCAAAAAGTTGATGGCTTATGGTGTCCCCCCCCCCCCACGGTATGAGTCTAACCGCAATCATTCAAAACCAATCACATAATTTTATATAAGAATTCTGAATCCGGGTTTAATAGGTAATATTCTTACCCAGATGTATCTGTCGATCACCCGGGTAATCCTGGTCGCATTTTTTTGAACGGGCCCAATCACTAGATACAGTGAAGAGTTTTTTTAGAATCATTAATAAACTTCAAATATTTCTCGTTATAAGCTATAGTGAAGCTTACTTTCCTTACCCTATAACGAGAGTGAATTTATTGCTCAACTCAAATGTGTAACAGCAATATAGTTAAAAATGATGAAAACTTTCAGATCACAGACAAAGCCCTACTTTCAATATATTGATAGCTTATGATAATATATATGTAATAAATATACTTCATAGATGTGTATAATACAGTCAAACTCAATAAACTGAAGTATTCATAGAAAATTTTAAAAATATAGTATATAACTAACTTCGGTTTATCGAGGTTCTAATCAGTGCTTCAATTTAACGGAGTTCAGTTTGACTGTATCATCTTTTTATTTTACGCGTCTCAAAGGGTGCCGAATTGCAATAGACAATGGAACAATAATATAACCGTTTAATCCTTTGTTTCTTTAATTTTTTAGCTGTTCAAAGTAAATAATGGCATATTGTCCAAAAAACATTGGCTTAAATATACCAGTGTTGGCCTATGACCTTTTATGATCTATATGATATATAAGTTATATATGACTTGAGCATAAACAACATGTAACATAAAAATGTTATTAACCAATTTAAATTCAAGAAAATATACAAAGTCTCAAAAGTCATGATTTTCCTATAACCTATGACTCATGTAGGTCATATTAAAATATTCTATGACTTAGATCATAGGCCAACACTGAAATATACTGTACTGTATATATTTTTATATCATATTTTACGTATGTTAACGTGTATAAGAATTTCACATGAAAATGACATATTACGCCTACAACATGGATTTTCTGTATTAAAAAAGAGCTTTTATTATGTACACACAACGATAGAAGGCACAAAAAGCTTATTTTTTACGCGTACTGTCTCATTTTTTATGTATAGAATCGATACTCTTCTTTATGCGTCATTTTTCATACATAAATCGATTTACAAACATAAACGAAAGTCAATAGCATAAATTGTTGTATTTAAATAAAACACTGCGTATGATTGTCAATTAAATTACTACTGTAACAAGTGTTTATTTCACAATATTCATGACTGTAGTGAATGTTACGGTTGCCAAAGAATTAAGTACTGCAATAAATGCTCAGATCACAACTAATAAAATGAATGTGCGAAGATCGACAAATTTTCATCTTCGAATGGATCCTTTTGAAAATATCTTACAAAAGGAGGATTATAAAGCAACTTGGTTGGACGGAAGTGGAATCATGGGTAAACTCGAAGTTGTGTTGAATCATTACACGATTCAAAGGAAATTACATTACAGTTTATGAATTTTTCAAAATTAGATTCAGACTGCTCTAAAGTGCACTATAATTGGTGCTTATTTTGGAATAGTTATTATGAAATAACAAAACCCAGCTAAAAATCAATACTCTATAGTGATGACTTATGCAAAAGATGGCTACTCACCTAGCGTCACCTCGAAAAATGATAGCCGGATATATTTTCTGGGAAACGCAATTTTGGATTAGAGTAAAGCTAAGATTGTATGTATAATTGTCTCCCCAGCATTTCTAATTAGCACTTCAAGCTAGATTTAGACATCTGTTTCCTGTATGTATCGGTATATACGTAGTATTTGCTTTGCCGGCAGATCAAATTTGGTCAATGATCTACCATTTTTTCAGAGTGACGCTAGGGAAGCTAGAATATGGCGATACAGTATTACAAACGTAAACTTGTTGACCATTTTCTATATCAAAAATTCTGCTAGTAAATATATTTTACTTCGATGAAATATACCTTTTTTCCATAAAGCAACGAAAAAACAATGCAAGTTATCATCCACGGCGAACAACTGTAATATGACAAAGACACAAACCAGGACAATTGCGGGATTTACATACGAATACAAAAATAAGACAAGGCAAAATATCCAAGCATGATCAATAGTTTTTATGAAAACCTGCACGATATTGAAAAACTGATTAATTCTTGTAGATAAATGTGTTATATCATTATTATTCCATATAAGCTTTGTAAGTTGCATCGAGAACCAAGGCACTCAATTGAAGAATTGTACAGATTTCTAGAGTGATGACTATGAAATTGATTATGAATGTCAAGATGAAAAGTTTCTCGATAAACATAATTCTTTACTGTTATAAAAATTACTTTAGCAAATTTATTAGATAGTTTTCAAGTTTCGGTCGGTTTATTTCAATTTCAATTCTACAATTGTGTTATCGTCATCATTATATGTACTTGTATGCATTTGGTATATATAAATCATTTGGAGATGTCTCAATAGGGTTGCTAGTAGTAAATGTTTTTGTGTATTGAAAATTTACGGCATTACGGTCACCTGTTTGCCGTAATATTACAGCTCGACAGTAATCTTACAACTGGCCGTAGTGTTACATCAACAGTATAATGTTTACACGACCAAAATGCAAGTACAAAAGTATTTGCATTTACCCATACAATATTTCGATTTGGTCTGATTATCATTTACTGTAGGTCGTCATTACTCTATGTCATTTAGTGAAAAAAATAGAATCAAAAGAAGTTAGATAACTAAGAAGTCATGGAAATAATTTGTGAAAGGTCAGACTAAGAAAAAATCCTTATGGGCTGTGACATATATTACGTAATATACTTTTACTATAGAGCCCCCCAGGTAAGATATTTGAAGCATGTGACTTTATACAGTAGCATTCATAAGTATCCGAATGCCCCTAACTTTTTATAGATCATGCGTATCATCCTAAAAATTTCTGAAAACAAAGAACAACACAAATGCTGTTCATTTACGCCTTTTAAAGTTGGTATAATTTCTACATCGGGGGTGTTTTATGTTCATAAACTTTCACGCTCTAAATATAATGAAACGGTCACTTTAGGACGTAAGATCTAGATGTCTAGTGATCGGATTTGAGCGAAAATACTATCATTTGACTCATTTAGTCGAGATGAATCGAATGGTAGTATTT